>PXYN01000206.1:0-12555 GCA_003056585.1 Lecanicillium sp. MT-2017a | reverse complement strand
AGTGGAACTTCCGAAGACCTGGCTGCATTACACCAGGTCCCCAGCTATCGGACTGCCGTCCGCACTCCGGCACGCTCGACCGATGGCTCTGAAGCCAATGTGCCAGAACCCCAAACTGCGATCCGTAGCCCAGGCACGTATTCTGGAAGGTAGCGTGCAGGTGTGCTCGGTCTGGTGTGAGGAGGTGTTCATGGTGCCGCGTCGCAGGTCTATGGCCGCGTTGGAACAGGAATAGTTAACGGCAGCATGAATTTTCCGTCCAGCCTTGCCCAAGAGCGAAAGAAGCAAGCTGCTTTGTCAGCCTGATGCACTGTGCGATAACATGTCCTACCCTATAGAGATGTCTTTTGGGCATCGTCCATCTACATATCGCCCAAGAGTTACGGCCACGTGTACGGTGTGATGCGATGATTTGTGTTAAACATCTACCAGCCTGCATGTGGGGGGACAGATAAACTTACTACTAGAATTTCGCGCGCCGTTGTCGCTGAGTGTGAAGATGGCGGCAGAGGTGCTTGGAGTTTCACACTCGGGAGCCGTGCAGCACTGTGCCATCTTACACGGCAACCTCACAAAGCAACGACCTTGTACACCGTCTTGGTTTTATTAGGCGAAACGAACTACATCAGGTGACGAATTCCGGTTGCGCCGTGCATCCGACCTGATAGGTCGGGCAACCAGCTAATCAAAGCCATCATCAATCACCGGCATACTGCACGATTAAGCGCCGCGCCACGGCAGCCCGTGTGGGGACCCCGCCTGAACGGCGGCAGGCTAATTCTTATGCCTTACTGGGCTCAGGGACTCGCACTACGCGGTTCGATTCGCGGTGCAGGTAGAAACTTAAGAAGCCAAAAATAAACGCACATACGAGGAACTTTCTAGCCCAACGATGCTTGCGCACTCTGCGCGCTTCAAAATGCTTTCATCAGTAAACGAGGATCAGCGTCTGAAACCAGCGCCTAACGCCTGGCTCACAGGCCTTGCTAGACGTCCTCCATCTACTGTACATCGTCACAGTACACGCCCGCTTGGCCTTCAGTCTCGACCACCACACCATCAACAAGGCCGCTTTCGGAGTTTGGCCGCCTGAATATGCTATTCAGACGGCGTGACCTCTTTGCTTTCCTCGCCCTCATCTCTGGTCGCCCTAGTTTCCGTCGCCTTCGTTTTCAATTGCGACTATACACGCTTCCGATGACGAGCTTGTCCGGCCACCAGGCACTTGAGTTCAGCCGCGGCTCGCTAGGATGCCTGCTAACGAGTAGTGAAAGGTATCCATCGCCCGGCTCGTAGGCGTGGACGCGAGATGTCTGTCCGTCACGACCAGCTGCGCCGTACCGCGGCTGATAGACTGCACGGATGAGAACAACTACTTCAAAGGCGACGCCGAAGACGCCTTTATGCTCGCGTTACACATCCTCCCAGCGCTTATTTTCCTCCACCGAGAAGGTGTCACGCACAATGCTGTCGGCGCCACCTCTATACTGTGGGCCAATGGAAGGTACCTGCTGACGGGCTTCTGGCGCAGTAGCAAAAGCGCGCCTCTTGAGCGATCGCGAACCAGCACCATGGCATTCTCCCGCCTGAAACGTACGCTTCGGACGAGCCTGTAGGTGACGATATGGTGGACGTTTACGCATTGTTTTTGGTCACCTTCTACGCTCTACGATTTATCCCTCTGCCTGACCGGGCTGCATGGTGGGATACAGCAAAGGCGAAGAACGTGAACGTGCAAGAGATAACAACAAGGACCAAATTCAGGAGGACGGTTGTCAAGGCAGTCGACGCTGGCAGATTCTCCGGCAAGTTTGGCGCCGTGCTCGCCATGGACCTCGAGAAAGACCCTGAGAAGCGATGGACAGCGCAGGAGCTTCTGCGTACGATGATAGAATACGGCTTCACAATCGGAAATTCAAGCGTACAGAAGCTACGGTTGGAAGACAAATCGGTTCGCTACTGAAGGCGCCTTGTTATGTGCATTCTGCACCCCATTTGTCGGCGTCTCAGCCCTACGCTCCAGATCATCCATAGACTGACAGCTCCGTTATCGACAAGCAGTCGAGCCACGTCGACGTGCCCGACTCGACGTTTTGTGCTGTCGCAACGCTCAGCGCCGGTGACAGTCCATGCGCTGATCGAGCTTGGAAACGAACGGACAACACGACAAATGTAAGAAGTCGGGCGGCGACGGTCAAGTGCAAGGCAGCATCGAGGTTACTTGAACGGGCGTTCGCGGTGGGCTGGCAGAATTCACATAAGCGGAATGTTCCGCGTGAAACCATTGGCTTGACCTGTCTCTGCACCGTCGCGCAAAAGCCCGTCGGCGGCTTTACGAAGGTACCGCCGGGTACAGCTCGGCACGTGTCAGGCAAAAACCGAGCTCGACGTGTCAGCGAGCACTAGCGGCACGCAGCGTGGCGTCACGGAGGAAGTACTTGCGACTTGCAGGCTGTGCCATCCCCGGCTGCTGGTGACTGGTGGTGCGTTAAGGATTCGCTCTGAAAGAGCGCCCAGCGCGCACCTGGCTGCTTCCCGTTTGGAGAGTTCCGCCGGCTATCTTGTTGAGCTGAGGCGCGTTTGTGGAGGCTCTTTCCACAGCCGCGGAGCTTGACACCTCGCGATGGCCGGCGAGTTTGACGCGTTCCTGGACGCTGAAGGTGCAGCAGGCCATCTAGAGCCTGATGGCGATCATGGAACCTCCTCCGTCGCTCTTGCTGTCGCTGTGGTCGGCAAAGCGAAGCTCCAGTCATTGACTGAATGCAAGGATTATTCCGGCTGCGGGCAACCAGGAACTCGACCGGTCACCCCTCAGGTTTGCGCTCCTCGATCCACAGCCGCCGAAGCTGGACAATGACCGTGTGTTTACGGGCAGCTCTCGTGCTTGGTGCACTTGGTTCGGCTGTGATGCTGGCTCTTGTTGGTCTCCACCGATACCGTGGACATGTGCCGGGATGACGTATGGTCGTCCCTCGTCGCTGGATTTCCAGGAGCAGAAAAACAAGTCACGATAGTTTCCGCTTGGTTTCCGCTTGGCTGAAACTATCGTGACTTCACCTGAGATTTGTCGCATTTGGCGCCTCTGATCTCGTGGACCTGGAAGCGACATGAGCGGTGGAGCTGTGCACAGAAGCCGTCGTGTGTTCTCGGCGATGGAACACGACGGGTCGGGCGTCTTTGAAAAAAGCCTTGCATTGGCTTTTGCAAAAAAAAAAAAAAAAAAAAAAAAAAACCTACTACGCGAGCGAATATACTAAATTAGAATGAATTGAACGATCTAACAAACAATTTAATTTTACGGGCTTTTGCTGTTCTGTGTGTAATACGTTGCGAAAAAAAAAAACTCGTCGATAATTAAACTCTATGGGCGCAGCGGCGTTGTGCTCTGCGCCTCGTGTAAAAAAAAATATTTTTTTTGGTCCCCTCTGCGATCATGGAGACATGCTATGATAAAGAAGAAAAAAATCTACAGCCTGCACCTGTAGGAGGACCAACCTGAAATTGATACCGTTTGAACCGCTGGAATCTGCAGAATGGTTAAATAGCGTTTCATTTATTTTTTAAGATGTGGGCTGCTGTAATTCAACTCAGAAAATTGGCAAGTCGATCTCAAAACTACGGCCTCATTTCTGAGTAAAAAATCGGAAAAAAGAAATGACGCTGCAAAATCGAAAACAGGAATTTGCGCTCCCAGAAAAAAACCGCCTTATTCTTAGCCACTCCCAAATCCTGCCCCATGCTTTGCTATAATGATTTTTGGGTGGAAGGGTCTGATGTGTGGCCGCGAAACATGAGCTCCTCTACCGTTCTACCGTTTTTCGATGGCCAAAAAAATTATTTTTTGGCCAGCTTGGCGAATTTTGCTACTGCTAAGTCACGCGCATCCCTGAGTCGTTGGGCACTTAGAGGCCTTTGACGACCGACCCACAGGCGCAATGAGGTACGATTAGGTCTGTGGTCTAGGGTAGGTACACATTGACTTGTTTCGAGTTTAACAGGTAGCCCTCCTTGAGACGCCGAGAGGCAACATCAAATGAAATACGGTGGCGGCAAGTGGTATTCGATGGTGTCCTGGCTAGCTTACGTGCCTTGCAGAGTTCATCGTGGTCATGCCTACGAGCGTGTGTGTTGGGGCCACGCTACCAAAGCTGACATCCAACGACACCCGAACGCGTGAGGTCCGGATTCTAGCGGCAGTGGCGAAGCTGAATGGCCGGCCGGACGCTGTAACTATGCGTACTGAAAAGAAGAAGCATTACAGATGAGCGTTATCCAGTCACGCTGTGGTGTACGACTCAATTTCTGCGTTCGGTGTAGCTTTTCAACATCCCATCTTCTGTCGGGACCAATACACGCCAGTGATATATCAACCACCCAGATACCCTTGGTTTTTCACGGCCACTGCTGCCGTGCTGCGTATCGTGGGTCCTGGGCGGAGACGGGTTAAGACTGGAGCGGACATTCGATTGGACTGTGTCGATCCTCGCCGGCTTGCGAAGGCTACCCTAAACCCGCTCGGACGGTCACACGTGGAACCAACATCAATTTCGCGTCCTAAGATCCCTTTGCTGGCTCTGAAACTGCCAGCTTGCGGTTGCAACGGGTCTCGTGTATGCCGCGGACGGCTAAAAAGCCTATGCTCGCGGAAGAGTGAAGTGGGCAATCATAGCAACCCAAATGCTGTACATCGGGGCCGACACTTTGCCAGTGTTGTATAACGCAGCCTGTCGTTCCCTGACGAAATGCACTCTCCACGACAGGTCTCCCGCTTCGATACTGTCTGTGAACATCGACCGAAACCAGTGAACATCAATTGCTAAATACCTCCCTTTCATGGAAGACAAAATCAATGCGACAGACGTTCTCCTGGTCATCGCAGGCTCCTGGACTTCCGAAATCATGCGCCGGCTGCTTTTTGACTGTGGAGCTCAACAATGGGTTTTCAAACGGGCTCTGACAGGAACTGGAGCAATGCTAGCGAGAATAGACGTATGAAATGCTGGACTTTATTTGGAAGCCGCCCGCACATTCACAATGTGCTTCATAGAGATACGCGCTTGGAGCCGTCTTCTGTCGACATTGATGTGGCGGGTCCGAGGGGGTGCCAAAAGAAGACGTTGGGCAATTGCAGGCGATTCCAAGAGCGTCTCGTTGGCTGTGTTGGAGTCCATTAGGCCACCGACTTCCACCGTGATCGGCTACTGTGTTAGGGGTCTCGACGCACAGCGTCGAAATGCTACCTGCGTGAGCCTGTACCTCACACCCGTTGGATGCCGTTAGAACCATTACGTTGGACAATCCCTGAGATGCTATGCATCAGTGCCAAGCCGGCATGAGACTCCTTCTCGGCATCTCGCTGCAGCATATACGCTTTTGCCTCTATTCGACGGAGCCTCAGGGTGGCCAGCTGCTCCTCAATGGCGTGAAGTATTATCCCCGTACTACTCTCCAAGCTTTTTTTGCCTGACTCTAGTTCATACACTCCACCGTCCACCTCGTTCTTTATCTCATTTACTGTGACGGCTCGGCCCTCGTCTCCGAGTAGTTTCGCAAAATTCTGGGCATGATGGAGGAGTTGGGAAATGCCGCGCGCGGTGATCCTAGCCCGGTTTACCACAGCCTCCGACAGCTTCTGCATCTCAGGGAGTAAACGCAGTAGGCAGTCGATGCTGACGTTTGCGTCCCTGAGCGCGCCTACCATTCCGCTGGTTTCAAAAATGCGAATCCACTCGTCTAAGCTAACTGCAGCAGCGCTGTCCCATTGCTTTTCGAGGATCAGACTCGGTCTCCATTTCCGAGCGAAGTCGAAACTGCAGTCTTCAAGGATCCCCTGCGCAGTGATGAGTGTGACAAGCTGCGCCTTGGAAGGGAAATAGCACGGGAACAGCGATGGCGGAGTGGTATTTACAGCAGTCGCTCCGTCATCAACAGCTTCTGAATGCGAATCGCTGCTCACCGACATGGCCGCGTCAATGTCGAAGCTAGCCAGGTCTGTTGCGCCACTCCTGATCATGTAACCGAACGGCGTACCGCTACCAAAGGACGGCCACAGATGTGGTGCTTGGTAGGCCGGCCTCATCACAGGGCAAGTCGGCGAAGATCTATCCTCGAGGACTAAAACCTGGAGCTATTGGGCCTTGGAAGGTATTTAAGGAGCGACTAGATCGTGGACCAACCGCCTGGAGCTGCATTGATTGACTTTCTCGGGCTTAATGCTGCTGATATAAGTAACGCGGCTGGCTGCTCGTGCCCCTCTAATAATTCTGAACCATATTAGGTTCGAGACCGTCTAGGTTGGAGCATTAAAGGCCACTTTTGGATGTATAAGTCAGTACCAGCTTTTGTATTACTGTAACAATTGTTTCGTCCGGTTACATACATCCTGTTTCTCGGGCGGAGTCGGCTGGCTGCGACATCCTCGGGCACGTATTAGCCATTTCCAGCCGTTCAAATGTCCTATAACCTCGTCGGCTGCTAATGGAGGTATTGGAGTAACAGCACAGCTATCGCGTCTGATATAGGACAGTAAGCCGCATTGAGACGTTCGTAAATGGAGTTTCTAGTGTGGCGCCATGCGAGCACGTATAGGCTACGGAACAGGCTATTTGGGCCCGTCAGTTTATATTGCTGCTGCCTTTGCATGCAGTGCTGCGGATAAAGCTGACGCAAAAACGTATATGCTAAATAATGCTGCCATATTGGTGCAATCGCGGTCGTTCCATGGCCTTGCGGAAGCGAGAATGTGGATAGCTTAGGCAAATTCCTGTGCTGCAGGTCGAGTAAAACCTGCGCATGCTAGCACGCATGTATTACACAAGTATCAAATATTATGACTATTGATAAAGTTTCAAGTTTTGTATTATTAATGTTATGTATTTAAATAAATAGTGCGATGTATGAACAAACATAGTATGTATTGTATTTTCACGCAGTTGTGAGGTCGATCCAGTGTCGCTATGATACAGCCATCACGGTATCCTTCCAGGCTTGTTCGAGCTCTTCCAGTTTCACCCAAAGTCCCGCGAATATCCGCGTTGCCGCTGTATTGTATTGTATCCGCCGGGACATTGGTTTCATCGTGTCCGATGGCGCGGCGCACTCACGGTTATCTTTGTCGGCAATTCGGCCCACATCCGTACTACTGCGCGTATGTGCCCCACGGTCTGTGTATGTGTCGGCGCACGTATTTATATCATTGCCTGTTTGCGTGTCGTTGCCTTCAGGTGCGCTGTTTCTTTCAGGTCCCGTGATTGTATCCTTGCCGGTTGGTGTGCACTGGCCCGCCGGCGTACCTAGGACGGCCACATCATTGAGGTTTATATCTGATGGACAAACATCCTCCCCCTGACAAGAAACATCTTGCCCCTGCTCCATCGGCTGGGGGTACAGGTTCCATGATTCGGCCCAGGGCTGGTTCCACGTTTCGATGCCCCCTATGAGCATGCCATCACTCGGTTGCGCTTGGCCATGTCCAAGTTGGGGACTAAGCCACGCAGCGCCTTCCTGGAACAGCGGCGGAACAGAAGGCACCTGAGACGAGACGTTGTTAACTTGCAACTGAGGCAGGTGTAATGGATGCTGCACTTGATTGGTGTCCTCGGTCACCCTATTGCTGTCCAAGTTGGTGGGGAGATCGCACATGAAGTCCAGCAGTGGTAGATCGTCGCTTGTCTCCCACAGTGGCTGCTGATCGCGGTGCGGTTCGTCGGGCGTCTCGCGGTTGACAGTATGATTGCGTGTTTCGGAGCTTGCCGCCGCTGCATCGCCGCTATTAGCGGGTAGCTTCTTTGCTCTACCTCTTTTTCTAACCAACGGCCCTCTTTTTCGGACCTCATTCAGCTGTTACAATTTAGAAAAGAACTGTTCCGTGGAATATACTTTTACCCACCTCGTGCCAAATGTTTTGCGGCACTTCCTCGCCGTCGGCAACGTGTACATTACCATCCCATAATTTTGTGTAGGGGTCCTTATATATAAAGAATGTTGTAGTTTCAGTCTTCTCACCGAGCTCTCTGCTCTTTTTAATGACAGTCTTTGCCCGCTTTCGACGTTTCTCATTCCGCTTTTGCTCGTCAGTTCTTTTGACACAGTTTCCATCGTCGTTGGCGCCGTCTCCGTCGTCGTTTGCCTCAATATCATCGCTGTCGTTGTCTGAATCGCCGCTGTCATCACCACTACTATCGTTGGCCCTGTCTGCAGCAGCCAGTGAAGCTCGGGTTCTTCTTCTTGCCTTATTCTTGGCCTTCGACCTGGTTACTCTTGTTGAAGTAGACGCTCTCGTTGACGCCTTGGCGGCAGCTGCCCTCGTCGTTGGTCTCGTTCGTTTAGCCATTTCTTCGTACAACGTATCCCGTTGCAATTCGATGATTTACAAATGGATAGGAGCCAGAATTATCCGGAGCTACTAATTACGCTAGAAACGGCGAGAGAGCTACTGGGTACTTGGACATACTGTGCACCTAGACGTGATTGAGTGGATATGATGGGCCAAGTGAAGAAGCCATATCTCGCAGGTTGTCAATGCATCTAGTCGCAGAATTTGCAGGTTCAACACTTACACTTAGCTCTGGGTGTCGGTTCAACATCTGCACTTGGCTTGGGCGCCACATCCTCCATGTTGCACAATGACTAGCAATCAAAACGTTGTCTGTAGTGGAGCTTCGACCAGGCTTCGATCCGAACGGGCCCCGCTGAAAGTGGCGACTTCACATATCACAACGCATCACATTCAGCGACAAGGGTCCGATCCGGGGAAGACGAACCATCGTCAGTAAAAGGAGAATTGCGCCACTTTTGGCCAGCTGGCTTGTCAGGATGTTATTCTAGGCTCCCCACTGGTGGCTCAAAAGGGATACGAGCGTCCGCTAGAATCGCACTTAGCAAGCTTGATGAGATGGTGCCGATGGTCAAGACGTATTCTGACTGCTCGTGAGATCAGCTTACGCCAAAGCAAAGTTTCATCTCCCAGAACGTGTCAAGTACAGGTGCAGAAGCAGAAGCAGTGACCAAAAACGTTTTACCTGGTGCGAAGCTGCCGAGGCTGATGCGGAAGCAGCCACCGTAAAACTCTTCCCTGTCGCCTTTCTTGGGTGGTATCCACAGTGTTGGTTGGACTGCAGAGCGCAAGCAGGCCTCAACCAACAGTTTGGGGGCTGCGTTCCGCTTGCAGCAGTATTTAATACCGCCCTGCTTCTCGTTTTTCACCCGACCTCCTTTCTTTTCTTTTCATCCTCCCCGGTTGGTGCGTCTTGCTAGCTTCGTAAAGCCATGACTGCTCAGCGCGACAACATTCTGTCTCGCCTAGCCCGTCTTGGTGGAACACCCTGCCGTCAGCCAGCAGCCCGGGATACTCGCCGATCTGCTCAACGTCAGTCAGCAGCACGCCGGCAGCCGGCGGCCCGACGGAAATCCTACGCGTAAGTCTTTGTCGTACACGCGCACATGCATCCATTGCTGAAATCTGCCAGGCAACGCGCAGACGAACTCGGCTCACATCGCAAATTCGATGGGGATGACGATTATGACGATTCAGACTTTCCGCCGTTGGGGAACAGTCATGGGGGCGTCTGGAGCGACTTGGATCCTGTTGATGATGTGCAAGGCTCGCCGGAGCTGGAGACCGATGTGGCAGAGAGCATAGTGTAAGTGGAGAAGAACTCGTCCGGCTCTCGGCTGTACTGACAGCTGCGGCGTAGACGAAAACTTGAGGACCAAATACGATTTAACAATACGCTTCGCACCGAATATGAGGAAGTTTTGAAGCGGCTGGCAGCCGTTGAACAGCACTGCAATGGCTTCATGGGAGCATTGTCAAAGGTGTTCAGTGATAGCGAGGCCTTCAAAGAGTATGAATGCATTGGAAGTGGAAGACTGAAATGTTTACCATAGCACTAACACGCGACCAGGAGGCTTGCAGCCGTGGAACAGAGGTCCACAGAGATTGATAAGTCAGTATTGCCGAAGAACGATCGAGGATGAACTGTTTACCATGGCACTAACACGCCACCAGGAGGCTTCTTGCCGCAGAAGAGAAGTCCGACAAGATTGACGGGTCAGTGCGCCACAAGTACGATCGAGTATGCCATACGCTAACATACATGAAGTGTCATCGGACCGGCGATAAAAGGGTAAGGACCATTGTTGCCTGAGACAGTCTTGCGTTAACACTCTCCACAGCCTTAGGACGGATCTGACAGATCTGAATGGCTTCATGAACAACTTTGAGCAGGTGCCGCAGAGTGATAATAGCGCGCACGTGGAAAACAGCAACTTCGCCGCACAAATGGAAAGATTTATGAATTCAGGCAAACCAATGCCCTCGGCCTAGCGGCTGCACTAGAATACGTACATAGCGACTTTAAGAGATGACCAAACCATGAATACATGCATGCGCCAGCATTACTCCGCAGATGTTCCTATTAGTACAATTTATCTTAAGCTTATAAACTGTCCAAGACACAAAGTTCATGGGGCGAATGCGACTGCCAAACAGGACACAGACAGAAAGCAATTTCCATTGCCTCTTACATAGTAAACTCTGCAAGCAAAAACGGTCTTTGCTCATCGGCGCCGAGCGCCGTGCGTTCTAGATTACGAGGCTCCACGCGTTGCTACAAGCATGCCGTTTGACTGGCTCCATAGACACTGTGAAGGTTTTTCGGCTGAGCTGATCAACTCGTTAGCCGATGATTGAGCTAGTAATGGCATGCAGGCAGGTTGGGTGCATCAATGCTTGTACAATCCACAACGGTTCGTGCGTAGGTGGGTGGAGCCTCTCGACACCGTCGCCGTCATGGGGGCTTGAGTGATAATGCAGCCCCCATTCGCACCCCCCGCCTCATTTTCACGCCTCCTTGGACATGAAGGTCAGGGCGGCGTCATGGATACTCGTTGTATCAAGCCGCGTGACTTGTAATCCATGCAGGTGTGGCTCGGACCGAACCGAACTGTCGGTAACCTAAACCGAATCTGGACAGCTCCACTGCGAGAAAGTAGCTCCACAAGCGGACTTCGAATTACTCGCACTATTTGTCAGCCAGGCCTCCGAATTCTTCCGCAGACTCTGCCAGCCGTGCTGTACGTCAGTCAATCGTTCAGGAGTTTTGGCAGAATGGCGAAGCATGATATACCAACGACGCATGTGGCTTCAAATCCTCTTTGACACAGGTCCACAGTCCACAGACTGTGTTTACGAAGCTATGACGCCCATTCATGTAAAACCCGCCACTAGCCATAGCACTCATGTCGATCTAATTGCCCATTGAGGCGCCACTCAAGCGGAAGTGTTCCCCGTTGCAAAAGTACCTTTGCGGGGCCAGGATCCCTGGTAGTATCGCGACGTTGTACCCAGCGGGTGGCTGATCGCAGTAGCCCTTGTCAGAACACTTACTCGTACATACGAGTACTGTCCGCCTTACCCCTGCATATTTGAAAAGTGACAGGAAACGCTGCGGATCCCAACCGTTTCGCCAGAAAACTACGGTTTTGCCATTCTTTGTTTAGGTTGGCAGCCCAGGGATGACCAATACTGTCCGCACCATCACAGCAATGAGGGCTGTGATGAAAAGGCCTCTTGATCCCCGATGCGACGCATATTTGACTTCATAAGGCCTAATAGCCGTCAGCGCTACAGTACTGTACTCATACTGCATACATTGCAAGCGTTAAAGCGTGAGGCAGATGTTAGTTGCGCATTGGTTGCTACGTGGATCTGCGAGCGTGCGCCGAAATTGGTGGTAGAAACACGAGGGGCGAGATTGCGAGGAACAAGCACCAGCCGCCATGTCGAAGCTCCACTTAGTGGACCTTCAAAGAGCAATTTTTTGCTTTGTATCGATTAGGTGCGGCCTAAGCCAACCACGGGAGGCTCGCTGATCCGGATTTCCACCCAAATACAGCGACAAGAGTAAAGTCAAAGTTGATGGTTTGCCCCCTCTGCTTGGACTTGGCTCATTTATTTGACATGGTTTGTATTTAGCAAATGCAAATAGCCGATTCCGCTCGCTTCGATCAGTGTACTCTTGTCTCGGTTCAATGCCAAACCGGCAGGTTTATGGTCTAGGCCCAGATCACGTTTAGTTTTGCTCGCAGTTTAAATAACCTCCATTCCGCCCCTGGCGTAAGCCTCGAGGGTTCCGCGCATACCGTGGAGTGCAGCGGCAAGCTTCTAGGTAGTTTAGTGATGACGCAAAATGGTTTGTCACAAGTTAGGAACTGGTGGAAGGGAGAAAAGGCTCGCGGTGCATGTGCTGCCGCCCATATAATTTTGATTGTAGCCGTCATCCTTGTGACCCGTAAATCTCCGAGCGGCAAGGACGGCGAAGCACAAGAAATTCTCGGGTATTCGGTATGAATGGACGACTGCATTTAGTGCGAGTGTAAAATCTTACTGATCAGCATCGCAGCTCGGAAAAACACTGTCTTTGAAAAGTCTCGTGAATCGGGGGTTCCCAAATCTAGTGGACGATATTGGAGGAATTGCGACAAAGGTGGTCTCCGAAGCCGTTGCTCAAGCTACCGATATTGCGGACAAGGCACAAGGTATCATTGACGGAG
>PXYN01000204.1:0-223753 GCA_003056585.1 Lecanicillium sp. MT-2017a | reverse complement strand
AAGAGACAGAGACAGAGTGGCCGAGCGCAGTAGACGCAGACACAAACACCAACAGCTATCCGTACGTGTGCTGTTCAAAAGATGGTGGGGTGTAGGTCAGTCTTGGTGTTGTGGGTTGTGCAGTGTTGGGTGGAGGAAGTAGGCAGGTGAAGAGGGGCGTGGGATGAGGTTGTGTTGTTTTGTGGGTTGGGGGGGGGGGGGGGGGGGGGGGGGGGGGGGGGCTTGCTGCCATGCTTATGCTTGTTTGCGAGCCCCGGGTGCCACCATGCATGTATCAAGAGGTGCAGGATCGCAGCTGACCGTGTCACTTCAGGCCCTTTTCACAATGTCCTGACTTGGTGTACCGTACAAGAGCAGCACCGATCTATTATTGCCAAGGATTGTCCACCGCAAGAGGTGAAAAAAAGAAAGAAAAAGTCATTTAGAGAAATAAAGAAATAAAGTAAATAGTAGTAATATATATACCGAAAGTACCGCAAGGTGAAGCTTCTAAAATATATAATGCAGCATGCCTGAATAGGGCAATCAAATGGAGAATAAAAAAGTTGTAATAAACCATAGACATTAAGGCGTCATGTATGCCCGCCATTCATCTCCTGCGTATTCATCATGGTCGACAACGGAATAAAAGGGAAGTTTTCAGTTCTTTTTCAGCCGTCCTGCAGCTGATGCTGCCTCACCTGCTCTCGACTCGCCAAAACTTCCAGCCTTCTCTCTCGCCGCCATCGCCGTGCACACCAACAAGCTTCTCGACGCCTTCAATACCGTCGGCGCTCAGGAACTTGTCCAGGTTAATCTCCATGCCGCCCTCGTCGTCCTCTTCTGTGCCATTCTTAAGCACGGCGGGCCAGAGGACGCCGACACCGTCGCCACCAAGCGTTGTTTGGAACGTTTCGTAGTTTTCCGCCTCGAGCTGCTTATGTAGCTTTGCCACCTTTTCCTTGGGGGCGCCGGGCCGCAGAATTGTGATGGAGCAGCCGCCGCCACCCGCGCCGGTGAGCTTGGTCCAGCCAAGGTCTTGGTAGTCCACCAACTCACGGACACGCTCCAGTCGCGGGTGCGAGACGCCCAGCGACACGAGCAGGCCGTGGTTGATGTTCATCAGCTCGCCCACTCGCCTCAGCGAGTCATCTTCCTCCTCGTCAAAGTCTTCGTCATCAAAGACCTCGCCGGCGGTGGCCGTTACCTTGTCCATGGACTCGAGAATGGCGGCCACAAGCTTAGGGTGTTGCGCCTTGAGCTTGGCAACCTTGGCCACTTCGTGAGCGGTTGATTTGGGTGTTTTTGTGTCAATCAGCAAGAGAGGCAGCTCGGGAAAGTCCCACAGCGGACGGACGTCTGGGGGCTGGCCGCTGGCGGTGCGTTGGAACATAACGGCCTTGCCTTGCGTGGCTACCGTGTTGTCCACGCCAGACGGGTTTCCGTGTATGCACATTTCACCAACAAAAGCCCATCTGTTAATGCGCTCGATTTGCAGGCGGGCTTCTTCGTGTGGCTGATCCGGGTGCGGGCCGGAGAGGGTTCGGAGTTGGAGGAGGAGAGCGGCAGAGAGGCACACGGTAATGGAGGCACTGCTGCCCAGGCCTGCGCCAATGGGGATGGTGGAGCGCAGAGTATACAGGCATCCCGGGAACTTGGGAGAGCCGAGAGAGAGAAAGAGGTATAGGAAGGCGGAGGCGGAATGCTTGTGCACCTTGCGCAGCTCCTCGTTGTGAGCGGGCGACACGGCGTCGACGTGCGGCTGCAAGGCGTCGACGAGCTCGGGGTCGAGCTCCGACACGAGCGAAAAGTACGACTTTTTCTTATCGGGGCGGTGGAAGACGTCCCACGGCAGGTCGTCAATGTTCCAGGTGTGGAGGAAGTCGATGTCGGGGAATCGCAGCGAGACGGTTCGCTTGGACTTGGAGAGGGTTGTGACGTGGAGGTAGGAGCGTAGAGAGATGGCGGCAGCAATGGCGGGCTAGATGGTACATGATGCGATTAGCATGCAAATGACGGACGGAGAGGGAGCGCGAGAGCAGACATACCTTGCCGTAGACGACTGAATGCTCGCCAAAGAAGATGACCTTGCCTGGCGCAGAGACCATGAAAGCCGGGGCCAAGGGGCTGGACTCCTTCCTGCTGGCGCTGGTGCTGCGCGCCGAGGAGCCGTTTCCATTGACGTGCAGGCCATTGCCATTTGTTGCCTTGTCGTTGGCCATGATGGGAACCGTATGGGCTGCGGGCGACATGGAGGCTGTGACGGTACGATTTTCGTGATGGATTGGGCGATGCGGTTGTCGAGAGCGATTGGCTGGGTCAGGTTCGATCAAACGCCAGATTTCCAAAGCCAGACAACTATCCGAATCGACAATGCCGTTTCGTTTCAACCCGTCTATTTGATTCGCAAGGTGTTGGTCGTGCGCAGGTCCGTTATTCGCATGCGGGAGGGTCGTCGCAAGTCTGAAAGATTGCAATGCGCAGGACGCTAATGCAGGTCAGGTTCAGGCAATGACGACAGTCGAGTTGGCCAGGAATGCGCGCCGAGACACGCCTGCTTCATCAACAGGCGAGCGGAGCGACACAGCTGCAAGAGGCAGGTCAAATGTCAAGCCAGCTGTTTTGTGACTAATCAAGACGAGGGAAGCAGAAGAGAGGACAGAGGGCAGAGGAGGAGGTCCCGTTGGACGCGACGGGCGAATTGGGGGGTTGAGTAATGGTCTGGCGCCAATTGGAAGACTTTTGGCGGACCTTGCCGTTCTTAGTTGGTGGAAGGCCCTCCTGTGTTGATGGGGCGTTGGTGCAAGCCACCCCGCCGAGTAGGGGAAAGGGTAGGGTCTAGTAGAGGGGGAATAGGGTTGGTCAAGAGTCGTCTGATGTAGGTGAAGAGGTTAAAAAGAGGCTTCCTGCTCCTGTGACATGGGAAAACATGTCTATTCAACAAAAAGAAGAAGAAAAAAAAATGTAAAAGCAGCTGCGGTACGAGAGAGGGGCGAGGTGCAGGTTCGGATGCAGTGGCAATCAAACTGGCGTAGTCCCGTACTCGTAGGCGAGGCTGCAGCGGGCAAGGGGGGCTTCCGGAACAGCGAGTACAGTGTAATTAGCGTGCAAAATGGGACATGGGGGGGGGGGTTTCAACCACACCAAACAAAAAAGTCTGCGACCTGTGGCTGCGTATCCGGCTTGCTGGGATGGGATGGGATGGATGGGATGGGATGAGGAGAGTCAAGCCTTGGAAAAATGTTTCCTTTGTTGGTCTCACTTCAGCTGTGAGTCCCGGCTGTCGAGACGCCGGATGGGACAGGTCGGGTACATTTACAATACTCTTACCCGAAACACTACTTTGTGGCCATTCATTGAACTCGCAAGACTCTTGATGATACTAGACATACGTATGCGTATATCATTACATACAACTATC
This sequence comes from Lecanicillium sp. MT-2017a, assembly GCA_003056585.1. NCBI lineage: Eukaryota > Fungi > Ascomycota > Sordariomycetes > Hypocreales > Cordycipitaceae > Lecanicillium > Lecanicillium sp. MT-2017a. Next base: position 220,353 of record PXYN01000204.1, on the reverse strand, counting down.
CTTCGCCAGCACAGACTGCTTCAGGCACGATTGAACCCCTCCGCCTGGCCGGCCGGTGAGCAGCCTCGCCCGCTACCGCCGTGCTGGCCCCCGGTGTGCCGGCCGCTGCCAACCCCACCCACGCCCATTCCCACTCGTACTCGTAAAAGACGGATCCGAATACTGGCTGGCCTGCATAAGCGGGGGAGGGACGATAGAAGAGCATACCTTATGCAACTGGATATTCTCACAGCACATACTCTCGTACACAGACATACATAGTAACACGGACAATAGAATTACGCAAGGTGCGAAAGCCGGCCATAAAGCCTGTTTGTCCCCATGCCGCGCCGCGCTGCCCCGTCGCCGTAAACTCCATTGTCGTCCATCAGGCTGCGCAGCCTTGTTACTTACATAATACCACGTCTCCGAATCCAATCATGTACGGAGTACCATGTATGGCCGTAAACCAGCGGCTAGAACCCCGACCAGCCCCGGCGCCAACGTCTTATTCCCATACTCACCGAGCATAGTAACTCCGTCATCACGCCAACAGAACCAGTCGGTTAATATTTTTACCTCTCGGGTTCAACCGACGTGCTCTAATTTCTTACCTAGCCTCGTCATTATCTCCAGAACTACACTGCACAGTTGCCTCTGTCCACAGCGGCAGCCCTTCCCGTCCCTCACTCACCCCGCTCTTCAATTAACTCCGTCCCCGGCTGGCGCCAGCCCGCTTCAGGTAACAGCCTCACGTCATGGCTTGCACATCAATGGCAGCCCGGCTGCGCTTCAGCCCGTCCTGACAGAGTTGCGCCGAACTGGTTCCAGTATAAGTAGCAACTGATCGTCACGGCCATCGACCAAAAGGAAAATAATCTTCAGTCGCCCACCATCGCACCAAAACCTTCTACATACACCCGCGCGCAACCAACGTCGCCGCCCAAGACATTACCTTTACAAGCTCTTTGCGAACCAAGCCGCCAACCTCTATACCGCGTGGTTGAATACCATCACACATCATTCTACAGAAAAGAAAAAAAATGCCCGTCACGGAATTCGCCCATCTCCCGCTCAAACCAGGCTACGACGAAGTCGACCTGCTCGAGCTGCTCATGGAGTGCCAGGAGACGCAAGACGCCTGGGTTCGTGCCAACCTGCCCGGCACCGTCGCCGACGACGCCAGCGTCAGCAACGTCTACGTCGACGAGTCCACCACGCCGCCCTCGCTGCTCATCACCGCCCACTGGGACTCGCCCGAGGACCACCACCGCTGGATCCAGACCGACGAGAACAAGGCCACCATGGGCAAGCTCGCGCGCTTCCTCGAGGAGGGCAACACCGGCCCTTTGCTCTACCACATGACCTCGGGCGGCCGCCGGCCCCAGATGCACGAGGCCTTTCGCGCCAAGGGCTGCCTGAATATATGGCGCCTCGCCGTGCCTCCCGCGAGCAAGGACGAGCTACAGGAGGCCTACTCGGCGCTCGAGAAGGCCATGTTTGACGAGGACAGCAGAGACAGGATATGGGGTGGATGGAGGATCGAAAAGGATACCGATAATGAGGAATTGACCATCTTTTGGAGCGATACCGTCCCCGAGGATAAGATTGCCCAGCTGAAAGAGCTGCCTCATGCCTCGGTCGTCCGCCATCGTTTCAAGCAAATCGTCTAAATTGGTTTTAGCCAGTGCTCGATCCGGGGGCAGTATCCTGCTCCGGTCACCTCCATTTCCCCCCTCTGTTCGGCGCAATGAGCGGCTTTTGTTTTCTGGATCCTGTAATTAAATTAAAGTCTTTGCTTTTTTATACAGCAGTGGTGTTCACACAGTGGACAGAGCAATGGCACAGAACTGTTTCTGGTATCAATATGTTCCCAAAGAAGTCATTTGAACTCTATCAGAGAGCGCGTTTCGAGAACGTCAAATGCAAGGTATCCCGAGACGCCCAGTTGTGCAATTGTAGAATCCTGTTTCTCCTCCGCCCCAAAAATGCCCTAATTGAATTCAATTCACCGCCATGTTTTTAAATTTTGGATTTAGTTCTGCTTGAGAACCTCGGAGATCTGGAGGGCTAAAACGTTGAGAGAAAAGAAAATATGTTAGTAAACGTGCGTCTCGACAAAAAAAGAGCGCTGCTTCCGATTGCCCAGTCTTGGATATCTCAAATCTCGTCGCATGTTTGCATCCATCTAGCACTTGGCCCTCTTCGGCGTTCTGCGGCGAGACTTTCGACATCCAAATCGGGGGACCGGTTTTCGCGGCGCTTCGAAAGGGGGGGGAGAGAGAATCTGTCATACTGGGAGGGAGGGACTGCTTGAGCTTCTCGGCCTTGTCGGTGTCCTTGAGGACCAGAGTGTACAGGTGCTTCTGGCAGCGGACCTTGAACTTGATGTTCTGGGCCTTCTTGTTCTTCTTGATGCGCGCAGCTGTAGCAAAACGAAATTGTTAGTGCCCGGCCCTCTAACAAAACTTCTCCAACGCTCGCCAATTGTCCAGACTCCAAAATAACGGCAATCGCAGGCAATTTCGGTCGGCGCGGCGAGCGTAGTCGAGAATTTTCACATACAGGAGGCGTCCTTGCGGCGGCAGATCTCGATGAACTGAAGCAAAACAGTTAGCAACCAGTGCTGCAACGTTTATAATTCATTTTTCAAAATGAATAGACAGTGTCGTTCTTTGTAGCAACATACCTTCTTGATATCGGCGACTTCACGAGGCATTTTGGCGGTGTTTTGATCGAATTCGTTGGATACGATTAGCAAAATGGAACAAGACTTCGAGATGCAGCAGACGGATTTTGCAGTAATTATTTTTGTGCGCTGATTCTCGCAGAGGGGTGGGGCGCACGGGCCAAGTTGTGTGGCTGGTGCATTTGTTGAGCCGCGTGTGGCTGGTGTCCGATTTCCCTGGGTGCGCCACGCTAGACAGGGAGTACGTGGATGTGGCGTAAGCTTCGATGATGATGCCGACTACATGTGATTTGTCCTCTACTTACACTGCTCTGGTTACTTGGTTTATAAACTGCCCGTATCCAGATCTGATATTTAACTGATTGTTCTTCATATTATATTATTTTACGTTTATCCTGAGCGGCATACAACCGTCACAATGCCAACTATACTCGACAACACGTTGAGGTCCAAGGTACGACAATAACATGCAACTTGACGTCGACGCAAACTAATACAAATCGATAGAACCTGGTCCTAGGTAAGACGGCATAAAATATAGCCCGCACACTGACCCTTCTTCAATTCTAATATCCATTTCTAGTCTTTGGTGGTATCGTTGCTGCCGCGGCTACATGGACCATGTTTGGCGGCGACATGTTTCCCGCAGAGGCGGATCCGAAAGGCGACCCGGAAAACTGGACTAGAGAAGAGATGCGTCGCTGGCTAGCAGCTGTGAGATATGTCACGTCTCTGTTTTATCGGTGTGCTTACTGACGATTTGCAGCGCAACTTGTTCCCCCGAGAGAGCGACACCAAGGACGAGCTATTAGCGAGGATACGTGCCAACATGAGAATACCCCGAAAGTAGTGGCCAGTTAAAGTAGTCAAATTTACTCGTGCCCGGATAGTTTTTCATTATTTCATACGTTTTGCGGTTTTTAATCGCTATGTGGCGCTGTGGTGCTTACTGCGGCCAACTGAGTATAGGCTTTCGTGCCAAGAACAAAAGGCTGGCATAACACCAGCGATTTGCTATTTCAATACAGCAATGGGAAGATATGACGTTTTATTTCTATGATACTAATAAAGAAAATACATGGTTAAATCAGTTGTAATTTTAAGGCGATTTTTGCTCCTGTAAACATCATTTCCAATGTCGTCTCTCGAGCTGAAGCCTTCGTTTGTCGTACAGCGCTACCCCTGAGTAAGCGCCTCCCAAGCCCGTTCAACGCCACAGCCTGACGATCACGGCATGGTCCCAGAAACAGGATACCGGTCATATGCCCAGCTACTGATCAGCGCCCTTTCCAATCTTCTTCGTCGTCTCTATTTAACCCGCATCCATGGCAGCATCCGCAACACGGTTCATCCCACTCCATCGGCATCTAATTGCACGCTCACAACGCCATCTTGCACACTCACCCTTCTCGCTTACAAGTCGCGTGACACATCACCCACTGCCCGCCGCTCACCAACGAGCCTTTACCACAATGGACTCGCAAGGGATGCCCGTCATTGTCTGCGGTCGTAGAGAGGAGATTGGCAGGGTAGTAGCCGATCATCTCCAACCAGACTACGAAGGTGAGCTCTCTGCTCTCTTGCCAAACGAAACGCAGCAAGACGCTTGCAAGCTAACCAAGCAACCTCTCGCGAGCAGTCGTTCACTTTGTCATGACGCCAGAAGCAGGCGTAGATGAGCTGCCGCTGGTCCTCCAGGGCATCGCACCGGGCAGCGTGGCCAGCAACGTCGGCTCCGGCAACGTGGTCAAGGGCGCGAGGGCCGTCATCCTCGGTGGCGGCTACGACGACGACAATTACGCCATGATGCGTGAGGCGGTGGAAAAGGCGAGGCTCGCGCAGACACCCGTCTGGCTGCGTGCTGATTTGAGCATTCCCGCGCCGCCGCCTGGTCCGGAGTACGGCAAGGCGGTTGTTGGGCGGGTCAGGGAGGCGTTGTTCAAGCTTGGCCAGGAAGGGAAGCTTGCGGGTGGCGACGATGGTCTATACTGGTACTAAGGGTCGGCACAACGGTAGTGGTGAATATTTTGGGGTGAAATATTATACGTGTCGAAGCAAAAGCTCGTTTTGAGCAGTGTTTTAATCAAGATTTTATACTTTTTTTTTTTTTTACGCATGTATGAATGGCTGCATATAGTAGCAACATCTTGTTCCTCGTCTCATCGGCGACCTTTTCAAACGTTTCAACAGAAACATCACTCCACAGCCATACAAATAAAGCAAGCCTTTTTCTGTAATGACCTACCAACTTAAATACGTCTACACTTGTGCCTACCTGTGTAATAAGTGAGATATTTCCGCATAATTCGGCAATTACAGAGCCACTGCTCGACATACCCTATAGTGATGACGTTGGCGGTAAGCGGGGTACACCGCACACCCCCAGGCTGTTTAATCCATTGAAATCGCTACAAGTTGCTAGGATTATACACTGGAGGAATTTTCCTGATAAAAATGAACGTACGCCCTTACTTTGTATCAAGGTTCACCAATGTAAATTGAGTCTTCTCACATCTAGTCGCCCAGAAATAGCTCCCGTGGAAGAAGCGCTCGATCTTGGTGGGGCGGGCAGGACATAAGGCTTGGGGGCGGAGAAGTCGAAACTGAGTGGCTGGAATGCTCCAACTAGTGTCAAAGACCGTCCTCGCTCCCGGTCGCAGCCGTCATCTTACCCGGATACACTGAGACAATCAGGGTGCGTTCCTCTTCGACTTCTTCACTCGCGCGCCTTGCATAGACAAGGAGGCAACCTACGACTTGACCCCCTTGCCGACGACCATGACGGGCTGAGGTCGCGCACTTGCCCATCTCGCAACCATCTCATAGCGAAAACGCCCATGCGCACGCCATAAGAGCGAAAGACTGGCGCATGTAGCAGCGGCGCCTCTACGAAATCCTGTTCGCATCCCGCAAACATGGCCTTCCTCGAGGACCCGCGCCTGCGGCAGCGCTGGAACCAAATCACCCACGACGCCGAGGCGGTGACGGAGAATGCCGCCGCGGGCATCTGGTCCTTTCAGCAGCACTACATCAACCCGTGCTTCGGCTACGTCGCCGACTCGATAGAACAATGCACAACCGTGTGCCTCGGCGACCCGGAAGAGCGCCGGCGCCGGCGCAGAGAGCGCGAGCGAGGTCAACCCGGCGCCGAGAACGTCTTTGACTTTTACGACGACTGGTACGACGAGGCCGCCGAGGACGCGCCAGGCGGTGTCGGCGGCGGAGGCGGCGGCCTGTTCAGCACCTGGGGTGGCGAGGACTGGGACAGGCTGCTGGCCGGCACGGGAACCCAGCGCAAGCGCGGCGAGACGATCGAGCAGCCGCGCAGGAAGAGAGGCATGAGCTACGGCACGAGGGGCGCCAGGAGGAAGGGGAGCCAAAACGACCCGACGATTATCCCGAGCACGCAGCCCATTGGCTTCCTCAGCAAGCTACCGTGGAAAATGGGCGGAACCCTACGATATAAACCCAGCGCAGCCGATTTACAGGATCACCCGGGCAAGCACGAACTGGCCGGGAATACAGAGACGGAACCGCTGCTCGTATCGGATGACGAGTCCGACTACGGACAACTTATAGTCCCGCGCAAACGCAGCGGCACGTCGGGATCCGGCGACACGTCGGATTCGTTCAGGTCGCGCGGAGACTTGTTTCCCAGCGACGGGGAGGGCGACGAAGATGCAGTCCCGCTGGACGACGACGTAACATATGACATGGTCCGCAACGACCGAAGTAGCGGCCGCAGCGGCCGGAGCGACAAGACGCGGAGCAGCAAGGGGAAGAAGCCCGCGGGCCGGCTGACATCGAGAACGCTGTCAAGAACGACACTGGCTTCAAACTCATCGGGAGATACATTACAACTACGCCGGACCTCTTCGTCACTACCCATGACGCCGGACGCAGAAAACATGCCATCACTGGAAGACTTGCACATGGAGGAGCAGCGATTACAACAAGAGGAAGACAAAGAAGCCGCCCGCAAAAAGGAGGCGGCGTCGCAATTGGCATCATCCATGGGTATGGAGCTCACGACGCAAAAGCCAGAGATTTACACAATACCTGAACCGAAGCCGACGATTGCAGAAGATGAGGTGTATCCTTCAGATGAGCAGAATGAGCAGGTGCCCATGTCCAACATGGACAGCGAGGCGACGAAACGACCCCGGCCAGAGTTTGTTCCGGCGCGATTACCACACTTTGGCTAGGTGTAGCTACGGTTGCTGGTCGGCAATTGCTGACTCGGCGGTTCAAGTCATCAGCCGCAACGATTTGATTCAAGGACTGTAATTTTTATACCATAGCACACCTGACTACTTGGGGCGTATGGTACTTGCATTGGGAACCGGTTATAGCGAATTTTTTATAGTGGTTTTATCAGGAAGACACTGCATCTTAGACATGGGTGTTGTCGCAAGCACGGATAGCCAATACATTTACGGACATTTTTGCCACAAAACCATCACAAATCCCGCTTGCGCTTGGGGCCAAGTGAACGTCATATATTCCGTACAGGGGCTATATTACTGAGTGGATGCTTGCTGTCAAGGGCTACCAGAGGTTCGGGAGCTCGCTACTGCATCATGTAGCCGCATACCTTACCCTGTCCCCACCAGGTAGAGACGTGACGTGCGAAGGCAGATTCAGGCTAGGCTATTACTGCACTCTAAGATAATTGATTTGGCATATGGTAACTCTTTAGAAGTTGTTCCATCATTTCCATCTCTACGCAGCCTCCTTGCTATTCAGCTCAGCATGTGAATGCGGAAAGCAGCAGGGTCGACAGACCCGCAAATAGTGTCCATGGCGCCTGACAGTTCTCTAGGAGGCGCTCAAGAGTGGCGACGGGCGGCCCCAGCCAGGACTGAGGAGCCTCGGCTGCGGTTCCCCGCATCGCTCTAGTAGCCGGCCAGAGTAGTGCGGCAACCCGCTATAAACTAGTACAGATAGCTGTCCGAGGTGCCGCGAGCACAATACTTGGCTCTGTATTTTTACAAACACTGAGGGAACGATAACCTTGCATCTTTGGCTTTAATCGTCTCTGGAAACAACGCATCCTTTACCTGCTGTGAGTACCATCGAGGCGCACAAACCAACCTTTGGTGCATAACAGCTGACTCTGAATATGGTAGCTTCAACAACGACGACGTCTCGCTCTCCACCTCGACAGTATATTCACATAAACGTCGCTCGAAACCACAGCCACACGACATCATGGCACCCGCTCCCATCCAGACGGACCTGACCAAGGCCCTGGGCATCAAGTACCCCATCATGCTCGCAGGCATGGCCCACGTCGCCAACGGTCCTCTCGCCGCCGCCGTGTCCAACGCCGGAGGCATCGGCGTCATCGGCGGCTTCATGTACTCGCCCCAGCAGCTGCGCGAGATCATTGCCGAGATGAAGGCCGAGCTCAAGAGCCCCGACCTGCCCTTTGGCGTCGACCTGGCCTTGCCCCAGGTCGGCGGCAGCGCCCGCAAGACGAATCACGACTACACCAATGGCAAGCTCGACGAGCTGATTGACCTGACGATTGAGAGCGGCGCGAAGCTGTTTGTCTGCGCTGTCGGTGTCCCGCCCAAGGCCGTCATTGACAAGCTGCACAAGAACAACATTCTGGTCATGAACATGGTTGGCCACCCCAAGCACGCCCAAAAGGCGCTCGAGCTTGGCGTCGACATGGTATGCCCGCAGGGTAGCGAGGGCGGCGGCCACACGGGTGCCATCGCCACGTCCATCCTGGTGCCGGCCTGTGTCGACGTCGCCAGAAAGTACAAGCCCCCGATGCTGGGCGGTGCGTCGGCCATTGTCGTTGCCGCGGGCGGCATCTCCAACGGCCGCGGCCTCGCTGCTTCTCTGATGCAGGGCGCCGCGGGTGTGTGGGTCGGCACTCGATTCATCGCGGCTGTCGAGGCCGGCGCCTCGGAAGACCATAAGAAGGAAGTCTTGTCCTGCGAGTACGACCAGACCGAGCGCTCGCTCGTTATTACCGGCCGTCCGCTGCGCCTAAAGGTCAACGACTACATCAAGAAATGGCACGCCCGTCCCGAGGAGATCCAGAGTCTTTGCGACAAGGGAACTGTGCCCATCGAGCATGACTTGGACGAAGGCAACGACATCGAGCTCCCTCACATTATGGGCCAGGTTGCTGGCTCCATCACAAAAGTACAGCCTGCGGCGGAGATTGTGTACGACATGGTCGAGGAAGCCGCCGATATGCTGAGCAAGGCTAGTACGTTCTTGCCGTCCCAAAGTAAACTGTAAATAATACATTGTGGAAACATTTGAAGAGATAGAGGAGTGGTGGCTGGGCGGATTCTGCGCATACGGAGATTCTGCTGAGACCAGTTGGTGGAATTGGCTTTTTATGACTCACGCAGGAGAAACTTTGAAGGAGATTTTTATTGAAGGGATGTCTTTTTAATTTCTCTGTATTTTTCTATAGCGTATTTTTAAGTTCCTGGAAATTAACTACCTGGTCAATGACACTGATATTGGCTTGATTCGTGGTGGCACGCGCAGAGTTGTGACTGGGTGGCTAATCGTTTGCAGTATGCCAGGCTGGGCTCAGCTAGACAAAAGAAATAAATGGATAGAATTAATTATAAATAAGAACACAGCAGAGTGATTTGAATTTAAAATCCTCCATTTCACAATTTCTTTTTCCACCTAAATGTTTGAAGACATCGAGCTGCACTACAGGGACAACCTCGCCGCCATACTAGCGCCACTCAATTGGCCAGCAGACTTGTGGGGCCGTTGGCCATCGCGGCGCCGCAACTTTTTTTTTTCTTATCGATACTCGCCGCCAGAACTTTTCCTCTGCGCCTCACCCACCACCAAGTTTCTATTGGGAGCACCATCACAAGACCAGAAAACCACAGCCATGGACCACTCAATAAGCAAGAAGCGAAAGCGCAAGGAGGCCGAGGCCGTCGCCGCCGCCGCATCGGCCGAAAAGATTTCCAAAAAGTCAAAGAAGGCTACCAAGCCTGCCCCCGCAAAGGAGCCAGAGTCGAGCGACGAAGAAGACGACGACTTTGAGGGCTTCGACGAGGAGGAGCAAGCCGAAGATGATGAGGAGCAGGACGATGCTGCCGAGTCCGAGGATGACGACGACGACAAGGACGACGGCGCGGACCTAAACGGCGCAGACTTGCCCACCGACAACGCCCCGATTTTGCCTCTCGGCTCTGACGCTCAGTCGTTTGACCAGCTCAAGCTGTCTGATAAGACAATGAATGCCATCAACGAGATGGGCTTCACCAAGATGACGAGCATTCAGAAAACCGTAAGTTGTATACCTATCCCGCGGTCAGATGTGGCATAAACCGCAAAGATGCTAACCACAATGACCTTCCCCAGGCTATTCCTCCCCTCCTCGCAGGCAAGGACGTGCTCGGTGCCGCCAAGACCGGCTCCGGTAAGACGCTGGCCTTCCTCATCCCGGCCATCGAAATCCTCCACGGCCTCCGCTTCAAGCCGCGCAACGGCACCGGCGTCATTGTCGTCTCCCCGACCCGCGAGCTGGCGCTGCAAATCTTTGGCGTCGCCCGCGAGCTGATGAAGCACCACTCGCAAACATATGGAATCGTCATGGGCGGCGCCAACCGCAAGGCCGAGGCCGAGAAGCTGTCCAAGGGCGTCAACCTGCTGATTGCCACCCCTGGACGTCTGCTCGACCACCTCCTCAACACGCCCTTTGTCTTCAAGAATCTCAAGTCTCTCATCATTGACGAGGCGGACCGCATTCTCGAGGTCGGTTTCGAGGACGAGATTCGACAGATTGTCAAGGTTCTCTCCAATGACGACCGCCAGACTATGCTCTTCTCTGCTACACAGACGACAAAGGTTGAGGACCTCGCCAGAATTTCGCTGCGCCCCGGACCCCTGTATATCAATGTCGACGAGGAGAAGCAGTTTAGTACCGTGGATGGTCTGGAGCAGGGCTATGTCCTGTGCGATGCCGATAGACGCTTCATCCTGCTCTTCTCTTTCCTGCGCCAGATGAACGCCAAGAAGAAGAAGGTCATTGTCTTTTTCAGCAGCTGTGCCTCCGTCAAGTACTACGCTGAGCTCCTCAACTACATTGACTGCCCCGTGCTCGACCTCCACGGCAAGCAGAAGCAGCAGAAGCGTACAAACACCTTTTTCGAATTCAGCAATGCCGCCAGCGGTATCCTCATCTGCACTGACGTTGCCGCCCGAGGCTTGGATGTAAGCTTCCCCCCATTAATAATCTTCCGGAAGTGAATACTGACTAATTGTTCCCAGATTCCTGCTGTCGACTTTATTGTCCAGTTTGACCCTCCTGACAACACCCGCGACTACATTCACCGTGTCGGCCGAACCGCCCGTGGCGCCGGCAAGACTGGCCGCAGTCTGCTCTTCCTCCAGCCCAACGAAGTCGGCTTCCTGTCGCACCTCAAGACGGCCCGCGTCCCCGTCGTGGAGTTTGACTTCCCCTCCAAGAAGATTATCAACGTCCAGTCGCAACTCGAGAAGCTCATTGGCAAGAACTACTACCTGCAGCAGAGTGCCAAGGACGCATTCAAGTCGTATCTCCACGCATACGCGAGCCACAGCCTGCGATCCGTCTACGACGTAAACAAGCTGGATCTTACAAAGGTTGGCAAGAGCTTTGGCTTCCCCACGCCGCCCAGAGTAGACATCACGCTTGGAGGATCCATGAGCAGAGAAAGAGTCCAGGGCAGGAGGTCGTATGGTAGCCAGCCCCGGCAAAGAACCAACGGAGGGAGAAGGTAGAGGACACATCCGGCGAGCAAGTGAGACGGGATGATTATACACTTATCATGATTTAAAAAGGTGGTTATAGCAAAATTTCCTGGAGTATGCAGGCTGTATATTTGATTTGGCTAGGCTAGGTAATACATATGTTTTGCGAGGCAACAAACGATTCTGCTACCGAAGTCGGCGCTGCCAGTACATTTACCGTGCGCAAAGACGATCTACAGACACCTTGACTGGCACACTGGGGTCGATCAGATAGCTTGGAGAGATCAAATCTTTGTTGTGATAAGCGACGGTGTATTGGATTAAGCCATAAAAAATATGTTGTATTCGGATTTAGAGCTAGTCTCCAATTCTTTGACACTCACAATACCTTTAAACCAGATTAATGTCTTTTCAAGAGAAGCCTTCCATATCCAATGCCTCGCCATTCATTATACCGTGAAAATAACACTCTCCTACGACTTTAAACGTGTCTGGAGAGCCGCCTTGTTCGCCAGGCACCTTTCGCAGTACAAAGGGCGTTTCCCCTCCAGCAAGAACGTAGATCTAGCCGGCTGACCTGCAAGGGCCTTTCTAGAACGGGCGGGCTGCTCAAGTTGTTGAGTTATCAAATCAAATCTTCAGGGCCATTCCCGAATAGCGAACAAACTGCCTTAGTGTCACTATATAGGGATAGGCCATGATAAAATTCAGCGAAGTTTTAAATAAAGATTAACTAATACTTCATAATAATAAATTAATTCTATATATATCTATCGCCTTTCTTTTTTACATGGCTTTAGTATGTTAGTTTCATTACTATAAGGAAAATCTTATACAAACTTTTAGATATTTTATTTAAGAATATGCCTGGGACACTGTGCGTATTGTGATTGCTACCTAAGCGGGCTAGTGATATTCAGGCGCTGTGTAATATTCTTGATCAAGTCGTCGTGCGAAGCCAAAAAATCGCCCATGCTCCCAGCAACAATTCCCAGGATCGGCACCTCGGCTGTCAGGGTGAGGTTGTTCAAGACCTCTTCCAAATAAGGAATATGTACTCCATTGTAGACCGTCGAGTTCCCGGAAGCGGAGATGGCCACGTTCCCGCGGCTCATCGCCTCCGACTGCGAGTCCATCAGTGCCCCAAGGTTCTCCAAGACGGATTCAATGTCTAGATTTCCGCGAATCGGAACAGTGTTATTTCCTGGGTTGAGGACTACATTGTCCAGCATCCCTTGGCCGACGTTGAAATCGCCAGCAAGAACGTTCAATGTCATATTGCCCTAGAAAATGTAAGTAATAGTATCAGCGGCCCGGCGGCAATACCTTACAAATGCAATAGTTACCACCGAGTGATTTGGCAGTGTTGCGAGGCCCTCTAGGTTCTGATTGTCGTTGGAGCTGTTGAACGCGATATTGGCGGAATCTAGCGAGAAGCCCCTCAGCTTGTCCAGTCCTGCACCAACTTCTGTAAGTACTTTGTGCACCAAGAGTTTGGGCCCATGAGACGACCTTACCATTCAGCTCGACATCCTTGTTGAGAGAGATTGACGCCTTGAGGGCACCGAGATGTGCCGTTGTCTTGCCTTTAACCGAGAGTCGGACAGTCTTTTGCAGGGCGGCTTTGGACAGCACATGCGTGAACTGTTTAACATCGAGGATTTGCAAGGCCTGGGGAGCGACAGTGATATTTGTATGCTTTTTCACAGTGTATCCATCGACTGGCGCAATTATATAAGGCTGTTCTGGAGTAAAGTCACGGTCGAAAAGAGTCAGGTTGAAAGGGTCTAGCCGAACACTCAGGCCAAGAGGAACCGAGAGAGCCGTGTTCAGTGACAGAGTAACTGAATCAAGGGTAGGGTTGGTGATACCAATCGAGTAAATGGGAATGTCGTAGTCATTGACTAACTTCTGTGCAATAGCCGGAAAGATGACGAGAAATCTCAAGACAGTGTCTCGGTTAGATGAGGGCACACGACATTGTTGTGAGGCACATACAGAATCGGCAGGAAAATTGCCAGAAAAATGAAACCTGCCAGAAGATAGCAAATCAAGTATCGCTTAAAGTGAATCGCTACCTTGCGGATGCGGAGGCGAGACTTGCGGTTGCGCTCCGCTTCCTCGTCCCGACTCTCGCTTGACAACGATGAGCCGCGGCGTTTTCCCTTCCCGGCGGCCACTGGGGCCGCGGATGGCCTGTTGACAGAGCCAATAGTAGCCCATTTGAAAGCCATCAGGACACAGAAGCTCGATCTGTCTCGTAAAAGTACCTGGTTTATACAGTATGACGAAGGCCGCGACCACACCAGACAATAAAGTTGTGTTTTACCAAGGCAGCTGCGAAAAATACCTTTCTACCCGTCCGCATACATGATATTTATTCACAACATTCTGTATTTACACACTGGTGATCTTGCAAACCGAGGTTTGTACAAAGTAAGGCAAAACGCCTATATCAGGTAGTATGCCGCTTGTGGCGCAGGGTGCATGCAGGAGTCCTCCTCGGCAGCGACACCTCGGAGATCCCTTCCTCGGACCGTAAATGTCGGGCTGAAACATCAGAGAATACAAAACCTTAGACATCTGGGCCGATGATAGCCTTATATAATAAGAACTCTATCCATGTTACAGTAGCAGAGTTACGTCGTACCGAAGCATATCTTTCCGAGCCTATCTGTTTCAAGCTTACGACCACACACTGTCGAACTCGACCAAAACTCATTCCAAATGGACGAAAACAGGGACGAAAAAGTAGGCGCACATGCACAAACTGAAGAGCAAGTCCTCGCCACATCTCCTGATGATGCCCTGCTGGACAGACTTGGGGACACCAAGAAGCTACAGAAAGTAGCCCGCGAGGGCCTCCTCATTGCAGGCGGGGCGTCGGCTATACTGTTGCAGGTGGCCATGCCAGGCGTCGCAAAGGGTGTTGACGAACACAGCAATTTTGCGTACCGACCTATTAGACGGCTAGATTCAACCATGACATATATTTACTGTATGACGTTTGGAAACAAGGACGAGAAAAGGGCCGTCATCGAGGCTGTACACAAGGCCCACGCCTCCGTCCGAGGAGCGGACTATTCTGCGGATGACCCTGACCTCCAGATGTGGGTTGCGGCTACCCTTTACGCAACTGGGATCTTCATGTATGAAGAAGCATTCGGGCCGCTTGATCCAAGAGAGGCAGACGAGATCTATCGCGAGTGGTCAGTCATGGCAGAGTCACTTCGCGTTCCACCTGGCGTCTGGCCGAAAGACCGAAAGGCCTTTTGGGAGTACTGGGATGAACAGGTTGCAAAGCTCGAAATTACCCCTCACGCGCAGCGAGTGGCCGAGGACTTACTGCACAACAAACGGTTGCCACTTCTGGCAAGACCATTTATGCCCATGGTCCGATTGACTACGACTTACATGCTGCCTGCCAGCGTGAGGGAGGGCTACGGATTGGAAACGAGCCAGTTGGGCTTATACGTCTATAAGTCTCTTGTGTTTATTACGAGAATCACATACCCAGCTCTACCAGACTCCATCCGCCTCTACCCGATGAACCACTATTTGGGCAGAATGCGCAGCCAAATGGCTAGCCGCATCTAGGCGACTATGTGTATGGCTACCAAAAAGATAGAATGCAACTTCATATTTAACCGTCTATATTTAGACATTTACCTTAAACAGTCCCTCGTGCGCATATATGAGTGACTCGTATTCAAGCGGTTGCATGTGATTTCAACATGAGGCTCAAGGGAGCAGCAAGCATCTCATACCAGCGCGCCTGTTACTGCACCCCGCATCTTGCAGGGCTCAAATTCGGCGCCACCTTGCGGGGTGGGATGGGCCTCCTCGGACCGCTCTCAGCCACTTCGCCTAGCTGTACGGATATAGCCGAGGGTCAAGCTCCATCTGGAATGGGTTAACTGGTCAGTTAGGAAATAATACTGCAACTTTACGCCTGCACAGCGCAGTACTACGCTGCTTGCAGACCATGTTTACCCTCGTATAAATTCTAGTAATGTTCAACTTTGAATTGCATATATACTATTATAAACTTGGGATCAGTGATAACGGCCACTCATTCCACAATGAAGCCAGGCTACATCGCAGGGCTGACATTGAAGAGCTCGATATTAATCAGTGACTCCCAGTAGCCGTTACTTATGTCCAACTCAGACGACGCATCGTCCAAAGATGCACAGTTTACATTGGCACTTCCCTCATTCGTTTCAGAGTATATTGAAGGGACATTCGACCTGGCAGAGTAAAGGCCAGGTGACGTTCCCTGAGACAAGCAAATTTCTTGTTGCCGAGAATGAAAGCTGGTATCCGTTAGATCATATCTAATGGCCACCGCGTAAAATACATACTTGCTTGATAGACTGGAAGTTACCAGTCGTGGAACCATGGTATTTTGAAACACAACTGCAGTCACCTGCCGTAACATAGGAGGCAAGCTCTCATCAGTTGGTAGAACTCCATGGCACATGGCATAATCGACCGTGGTAGAAATGCGAAGGTAGGCGCGTGGATGCCTCAGAAACCCATCGACCCAGGTTCGAGCTTTGTGTTGCAACGGCCACTGGTGTGTCGGGTGACTGGGAGTTACCCAGGTCGCAGAAGGGCTTACACCAATACTCGACCAAGGTGAGAAAACTGCCGTGGACATAAACATCTGCTTTGTGATTGCATACGCCAAGTAGAGGATGCGATTTATGCCGTCCGAGAACGCATCTGTTATATCATAGGCTTTTCGTGCCTTGGTTATGATGCAGGAAAAGTCGTCCAGCGTCCGCCGCCGCTCAACCCTCTCGTTAGATGAACAAGAAAGCTTGAAGTTTATAGCGGATAATACCATTGGCATACAGGAGTGTGCGAGCCTAGTTATTGTTAGTCTTTTCGCTTAGCAGGTGCTGTAGCCAGCGTCGGTAGCTTTCACTGAGGGCTGAGCGCAGCACAATGGGTGAAAGTGAAATACTTACACACCGAGAGGGATACATTCAATGAGATTATTCGAGGCAAAGAAAGTTATGATTTCGGTTATTTGACGAGTCGCGTCTTCTAAATCACGGGCAACGCTCCGCAAGTCGGTCGTGGAATGTGCCGATGACAACTCCAGATGAGTTTCAACCAGTAATGCTTCGTAATTGGCGAGTACCATGCGTGCGGTGCTAAAAGAGCGCACTATTTAGCGAAAGGATAAGCTAATGCGGGCAATTTACTCACTGATAATACATCAGGGTCAAATTGGCGAAAACCTTGATAGACTGGTGCTTGTTTTGTTCCTCATATGTCAATTGAGTCTGAGTATCTGACCTCCAGCTCGAGAGTGCCATTGAAACCAATCGGATTTCAGTTAGCAAGTCAAAATACTGATCGCGAGACAGGTTAGGCACATCCAGAGCTGCTGGGAAGGAAAGGGATGCGACGTCTGTGAGTACAATGGCCAGTCGACACTGCGCGTTGAAAACCTTGATGAGGATGCGCTTGGTATCCGGACTGTGAACTCTGGAATGCCATATCTCATCCTCAAAATCTGCATTTGTCACTGGGGCCATTCCAGTAACGTCGGTAGAGAGTAGTGGGGAGCGGTGACGTCCCAGAGAGAGAATCCTGTCGCGTGATATAATTGCCCAGTCTACACGTCTAAGTAGACTTTCGCGTTTTGGATCGCTGGGAGACAGACTAATTTCTTTTGCTTTGTTGGAATATTCCATGGCGCACGCAATCCAGCTCATACTCGCCTCTGGGTTATCTGGTGGCGTGTGGTAAGTCAGAAGTAGCGCGCCTTGGGCGATTGCAAGCTCGTCGGCCTCGAAGTTGGTCTCATGCAGTAGCTTCAAATGAATGATATTAGAAATTCATTATTATAAATGAAGGGCAATATTCAATTTACCTTGGCACGCAGGTAAAACGTTTTCCTAGCTTCGCATTTGTCGGCGAAGCCGCATTTCTGGATCACATCTGCGGATACGAGCTAAATGAGTGTTAGGAACAGCGGCATAAAGTTCCAATAACAAGACACGCACGGGACAGGAAGCAAGAAGTAGCGCTTGCAGAAGAAAAGCAGATATATTCGCCCCAATACGTAGAGACGACTCGTCACCGCTGTGAGATAGCTCCCAAAGCTGAGTTTCGGCAAGGATCGGAAGACTTGGGTGAATATATTGGAGATATTGTCGAACAAACTCGTCCAATTCAGGCGGCGCTGGGACACTAAAGCATCCGTTATCGACTAGGAGTCGTAATTGCGACTCGGGGAAAGATGATTGAGCGGACAAGTCTAGGCTATCGTAGACCTCCAATCGGGAAGTTTGTTGTGGCGACGTGGTGCTTAGGGGCAAGTCTGGCATGCTGCACTCGGATCTAGGAGTGTGATTTGGAGAGGTATCAAGTTGCGGTTGTGAAGACAGCATGTCGTGGTCTTGTGTTGAATTATGTCGTAGCACGCATTGTGGGATATCATCCAGCCTACAGTTTGTGCACGGCTGACCGAGGATAGTTGCGTCGCAGCGCATTCTGCGCTGTCGACAGTGATAACACGCGGCGGTCGCTTTTGCTGAAGCTGATGAAATGGATGTAGTAGGTTCCTCCCCATCCAAATTGCCGCAGTCAGGCTCCCTTGCTGCAGACGGTTCATCGCCCACGCTGCAAGATGGATGTGGTTCCAGCGACTTTGACCATTCTTCCAATATTTTCAGGAACCGTGGTGTGTTATTTGGTCGGATGACACAGTTCGTCAGTCCATCTAGCCTGCAGTTTGTGCAGCGACCATTGGCCGTCGCATCACATCGCACTTTACGCTTGCGACAGCCGAGGCACGCCGCAGGTGCTCTCCGAATCGGCGTGCTGTGAAGCGGTGTCCGGCCCCGAGGAGGCATAGCTGGCAGGGATGTGGCAAAGCTGTGTAGAGTACACGAGAAAGTACTTTGATAGCAAAGAATATTTTCTTGACGATTTGAGTTTCATGTATAAGAAGGAGAAAGGGTAAAACCAGTATGGGGCATGTCGGCTGTATCACACTATGCAAATGATTTCATCCAGCCTGGGCGTGGGTGGGCGGCGAGCCTGGTCCAGGCATAACGCAAGCATGTCAATAATACGCGAAATATGCTAGAAGTGCGGGGTAGCGATTTGCAGCTATGGCATTTCACTTGTTTGGGCCACAGACGAAGATCGTCGAGCAAGCAGGGTATATCACCTTCGACTGACTGTACGGAGTAGCTGTGGCGGGATTGGTCGCCTATATGTAAGTGGCTGCATAGTGGGCTTCCCCGCAAACGGTTGTGCAGCAAGCCCTGACCAGAGAACACAGGCATGTGATTGAGAGAACCGCAGTGGCAACCGCAAGCAGTAAAGCCAGCAGCTGGCTTGCAGCGGAAGACGGACCGTGCAATCGAAGCTGCGACTCCATGCTGTTGAGCAGGGTCACCCATGTGTTTGAAGGCCACAGCAATCACAGCTGCGGCTACGTTTGGCAGCCTTGGCGAACTCTAGAACATAGCTGCAGGCCATTCCAGTAATCAGGTCATATGAAAAGGGCTTATCCGGTCAGTGGCACTATTTTGCATTGAACGGAAGAGAGATTTGGCAGGTTGAAGACGGGGCTGTTTCATTTAGCGCCGATGTTGGCCATGGGGCGACTACGGAGATCGCAGGCGCTAGCGTTTCTTCATTCGCTATATATGTGGCCGAAGGTTAATAGGCCCTTTGCGGTGCAAGATCTCTCCACTGCAGTGAACTTATACCATGTGCCGCCTCATGCCACCATACACGGGAGAGGCTCGCATATTTTTCCTCTACAGAGAGAATTACACAGATACTGCCTCTGTGGACGCGCCACAATATAATGGCGGACGTGCTGATGCTTCCCATGCCCAGCTCTGCTAGTAGCGTCTCAGCTCAAGTCTTAAACGCTGAACACTATCAGGCATTGGATATGGCCCTTACACGCCTACTTGCTACAAGGATAGCACGGGAGTGTCTCTCTCAGTTGATGGACGGAATACCTACATGGTCTATATTTGACCAAGGATCCGCGCTCATCAATTTTGTAAACTCGCCAATACAAGATCACATCGAGCTCTGTGACGGCGCCGAGGCCATGGCCGACACCTTCATCAATGCCTTCAATACACGGACGCTAGAGTTTGACGCTTCGGTCAGTCCAGGCGAATCAGAAACGCACCATGTATACTGCCACACTGGAAATGCTGACACTTCCATAGCTACTACAAGCATTCCAGGATACTGCACCAGAAAGCGACGACTTTCGCATAAGACTGCTTGAGCTGGTCGCAAGGTCGCTGCATTGCATCGGAGTAAGCATCCACCAGCATTCCACCAAAGCACACAACGGCGATATAGCTGCAGTTGTTTCCTACCAGGATATCCCAGAGAAGGAGGATGGATTTACACCAATCATATTTCCACCGCGCCCGAGTCTATTCTATCACGTCGCCTACTGTGCTAGCGAGCAATACGCCTTTGGCGCGGCGGACGTAACTGGCTACTGGCTTGAAGATCGGGTCTTTGGAGGCGTGGTCCTCTTCGACCGGGGGAATTCTGGAAAACAGGTAGGCTCAATACTGGATGTCCGTGTCCGTATTTCTTTCACTGACGGGGCGCAGGCAAATAGTGTTTGGTTTCACTCGTGCCGCCGCAACTGGACGTATCGCGTCTGGAAACTCCTTGATTGGCAACTCGATGCGATTTATGGCTTTTTTAGAAATGGTCCGGACCACACAGATCCATTCCTAGACATATTGCCAGACTGCGATAGCCCCGACATAGCTATGCATGAACCGTCGCCTCTGCGTCAGCTCAAATTTCCCTTTTTTTGCGACATTGACAATCTATGCCGGCACGATGACTGGGACGCAATGACTCTTCACAACATCTATCGCGATCCGTGGGAGCGGAGCCTGCCGGATAAAAAGCCCGAGCGCTGTGTCCGCAATACATTTGACTATCCAGAAGCTGCTATGATGGTGCCCCAAGTCATGGCTGCCCTAGATTCAACTCCAAAGTATAATGTATTGGCGCCTAGCCCACTTCCCGCTTTGGATAAACCATATGAGGAATTGACCCAGGAGGAACGCAATGCCAGAACAGACGCTGTGATGGATTTCAGAATTGAGAGGCCAAGAAGATCATCCGTGCCAGATGCAGGCTACGATGGATTAGCAGGGCGGAGTGTACAGGGCCACCAAAGTGCGAGTCAAGATGATATAGGCCAGCCCGATGCCGACGGAGAGGAAAAGAATAGTGCAGGACCGGCCAGATAGACGCAGATAGCAAGTCTGCTGCACAGCGCGCTGCATATATTGCCACGCCAGTTGTAAAATTACCTAATAAATGAAGCGAATAAAATACTCAGAAATGACTCACCATTTACTTTGCACGTAGCTATCCTCGCTGTTTCACCGTCAAAGCCTCGCGGCCAACTTTGGCGACCCATTAGCGGTCTATTGGCGGGGCTGTGCCACAACAACCATCTACCTCACTTCAGGCAACGGAATCATCTGCTCCTCGATTTACTCTCACCAACGCGAGTCTCTGGAAGCTGCGACAAGGGAAATAGTCGCTACAAGCACCGCCCTCACCCCATTTCACCATATCTTACTACAGACATCTTCCACAGATCGATACTATGACCGGCATCGCGATGCTCCCTATGCCTGGCGGCACCCTGTCAGCCCAGGCGATGGATGCAGACCACTATGCAGTTCTCGATACAGCTATTTCACATGTGCTTCGCTTAAAGATAGCTCATGAATCCATTTCACAGCTGATGGATGGTCTCCCTCTCTGGCCTGTGTACCGTCAAGGTGCCGCGCAGGTTAACCTCATTGGCGCCCCAATACAACAGCACGTCGCGCTTTGCAACGGCGCAGAGGAAATGGCTGATGCCTTTATTACCAACTTCAGCACAGCTAACCTTATATTTGATGCAGCAGTACGCAAAACTAAAGTTTTATTAAAGCATTGCAATCAGGCTAACTGCGTCTGTAGCTGCTACAGCGGTATCAAAATGCAGAGGACGGCAGTCGAGTCTTTTATATAACCCTTCTCGAATTAGTGGCGAGAAGTGTTCACTGCATAGGTGCAAGCATTGAAAAGCAAGCCCAGAAGACACACTACGGAGACATTGCAGCTGTGACTTTATACGAGGAACCCCCATACGATGATGACGGCATGGATTGGATCATTTTTACGCCACCTGCAACCATGTTTAATCATTACCAATACACGGACCACGAGCAGTACCCCCGCGGCCCTGCAGACATGGCCGGATACTGGCTAGAAGACAGGATATTCGGAGGAGTTGTTCTTTTTGATAGAGGAGAATCTGGTAAAGAGGTGACGTTGGATAATACGTTCTAATGCACGCCGAGAAATGCTAACGCCGACACCCCGCAGGCAAACAGTGTTTGGTTCCATTCCGGGCGGCGGGCGTGGACCCATCGCATCTGGAAGCTGCTAGACTGGCAGTTTGACGCCATCGCCAGTTTCTTTCTCCATGGGCCCGAACCAGCCGACCCGCTCTTTGATGCCTTGCCTGACAAGCCCGCGCCGCGCACATCGCGGGAGGAGCCTTCGTCGCTACGCATGTCAAAGTTTCCCTTTTTCTGCGATATCGACAACTTTGTGCGGCATGACGACTGGGATGCCATGGCTTTCCACAACATTTATCGCGACCCATGGGAACGAAAACTTCCAGATGAAAAGAGGGAGCGCTGTGTTGTCAATACGTTTGATTACCCAGAGGAAGGAGTGCTGGTGTCAAAAATTTTAGAGGATATGAAAACTGCCCCGAGATATAGAGCAGTCGCTCCAACTTTTCCGCATCCTCTGGAAAAGCCGTATGAAGAGCTGACGGAGGAGGAGCGAATGGCTAGAGCCGAGGCGGCGCTTGACTTTAGAATTGAACGAATGTCGCCAGAGTTGGGTACTGATGAAGAGCATGAGCCGCAGAGGGCTATCGCCGACACCCCGGAGGAGAATAGCGAGGAGAAGGAGAGGAATGGCGAAGACACGGGAAACATGAATCGTCACGAAGGTCACACGGCAGACATGGCAGAGACCAGCCACGACAACAATACAAAAGATGCAGAGTAGAGCATGTATTGTTGCAAATCAGATACGAAATAGAACGAGTGCAAAATACAGTAAAGTTTTGGAATACGGTGCAGATACACACAAATGGCGTTTAAAAAAGCGTCATACTGAAATACATACGCGAGTTTCAATACCTCATGCACTGTCAAAGCTCCTAAAATATCTAAACCACATAAGGTGTAATGTTAGTTAGTAATGTAGTTTTTCAAATATACAAATGTAATTAAATTTATATCTTCAATAAAACGAGTAAGAGAAATAATGAAAATAAAACTAATAAGAAGAATAGTGAAGATAACCGTAGCTTACCATAGGCTCTTCCACAGCACGAGGCTGTTTTTCTTGGTGTTAAAGAGACAGGCTAATAAAATTGCGTAAAATTCTCCATGAAGCCGTCTATGCATTCTAATCGGGCTCTTAAAACTGGCAGAGCTTTTACGATGACTTATGCACTTTCCGGCGCCTACAACGACTTCTTTTTGTTCAAAGGTGCGCATTTGCTTGGGTTACCCTATTCGGACATTCTCCACAGTCGGCTGTGGTGGGCTGCACGTCGTCATCAGCACCACGCGCCCGCGAACCTTGATCCCGCAACAAGCCGCTTCTCATGCTACCCAGGGCCAATCCGGTGAAGTCAATGCTTGGGCATATTATTCAGCAACTTTAAATCGCCCTCATTTCATGTCAATACGCTGATTACCAACTATTTGCCAGCTTTTCCGAGGCCGGAGCTTGAGGAACGCTGCAAGGAGTCAGCTCGGGACGCTCGGGACAGCGCCCAAGGTGGCCATGGAGGCCCACGACGCCGCGGTCAAAACGATTGCCGCCCATGTCGGCAAGTTTTATGAGCAGAAAAAGCCCTTTAGGATATATCATGGGTCAACAAACTCTACCCGGCGGTCAGAACGCCGTGCCGACAACACGATTGACACCAGCCGCCTAACGCACGTGCTGCGCGTTGATGAGGCGTCAAAGACGGCGCTGGTGGAGCCCAATGTTCCCATGGATGGCCTTGTTGAAGCTACGCTAAAGCATGGGCTTATAGCTCCCGTGGTCATGGAGTTTCCAGGCATCACTGTTGGCGGTGGCTTCTCCGGCACCTCCGGGGAGAGCAGCTCGTTTCGATATGGCGCGTTTGACGCGACAATGGAATCAATCGAGCTCGTATTGCCAGATGGAACAATCGCCAAAGCTTCTAGGACGGAGAGGCAGGACCTATTTTGGGGTGCAGCGTCTGCATTTGGTACTCTAGGAGTGGTCACACTGCTCGAGGTTCGGCTACGGGAAGCGAGCAAATACGTCCAATTGACGTACTCGCTATCCACCACTGCTCCAGATTATGTCCAGAAAATGAAGCAGGAGAGTGAAAGGAAAGAAAATGACTACATTGATGCCATTGTTTACTCCAAGGATGCAACCGTCGTTTGCGTTGGAAAGCTGACAGATGACCTGCCCACTGGCACTGCTCCAAGGAGACTATCCAGGCGAAAAGATCCTTGGTTCTATATCCGGACCGAGTCTGTATTGAATCAGCTTCAAAAGAACCCAGAAAGCCCCATCGTGGACTACATTCCCCTAGTTGACTACCTGTTTCGATACAATCGAGGCGGGTTCTGGGTCGGAAAGTACGCGTTCGGATACTTCCTGACGCCATTCAATCGTATAACAAGGTATGCCCTGGAACGCTTCATGCATGCGAGAATTATGTACCGCGCTGTGCACAAGAGCGGCCTGGCGGATCAGTACATGGTCCAAGACGTCGGCGTGCCGTACGATACGGTCGAGGAGTTCCAGGATTGGCTCGACAAAAACTTCAACATTTACCCCCTATGGCTCTGTCCCTTGCGCGTCCAGCGCGACGACCCCAACTCGGCCCATGGCCTCCATTCACAGTTTTCTAAGCCCAATACGCCTGACCTGATGAATTTTGGTGTCTGGGGCCCTCTGAAGGGATCTCGGCGTGACGTGGTCCAGAAGAACAGAGATCTTGAAAACAAAGTCCAGGAGCTGAAAGGCAAGAAATGGCTATACGCGCATGCATACTACACCGAGGAAGAATTCTGGGCGCACTATGATCGCGAGTCGTACGATGCTCTTCGCGTCAAGTACAAGGCACAGCATTTGCCGAGCGTGTATGACAAGATCAAGGTCGACGTCGACGCCGAGGAGGCTGCAATTCGGGCTACGTGGAAGAGCCATGCCAAACACGTAGTCAAGGAAATTTGGCCTGTCAGAGGGCTTCTCGGCTTTTATCGTGCAGCCATTGGAGGCGACTATCTGTTACAAAAGAAGAGAGCTGCAGCTCCTGACGCAGCCAATGGGGTTTCAAAGCAAGCGAGCTAAGTTGGAAATGCATTAGAGAAGTAGGCGATAATTCATTATATACCCTAGATATTACAGTTTCTCACCATCATTGCAACTATTCCGATCGGAAAGCACCCTGGCTCTTGCTGTCTCTTCCACTCATTTCCTGCATAGACTTGGCGACCTCGGGTGCTGCACGCTGCTTGGCTGCTTCAAGTGCTTCTTTTGATTCCTTGGGCCTCGTCATGTATGCCCATCCCGCTACTACTGCAAGGCCAGCACCAGCGATAGGGACCCTGTGTGATAATGTTAGCTAAAACTGTGATGGTCTAATTAATTCTGAAAAGGACATACCAGTTCCTCTTTGCGGCTTCGGGACCGCCCGGGTTGGGAGGTGGTGGCTGCTGTCCACCGGGACCGCCTAGGTCGTCGCTCTTTAGGCGGGTTTGTGTTTTCTGGTACTGCAGCAAGCGGGCAGAAGAGGCTGTGCGAGGGATGCGGCCGCGAAGAAGGCCGGCAGTGGCTCTCGGTAACGTCATGATGCTGATTGCGTGGTGGTTGTGAAGAGTATGTGCTTATTAGAGGCAAAAGAACAAAGTTGTGAACGACATGACCTCAAAGATGGCAGCCAGTGGTGGGCAGCCTTTATATAACGCCATGGTGACGTGATGACTTCACGGTTGCGCTACAGTGATGTAATCGCCACAACCACGCTGGCCCGCCTGATGAATCGGCCGCACTGCCGCTTGCAGGACCCTGAATTTAATTATGGAGATGCCGCCGGAGCCCTAATGGTACTGGTACATTATTATTATATTAAAGCTATGATATTAACCCCTGTAGACCGTTACGCCGGGTCGCCCTAGACCCAGCTCCTTCTTAGCTGCCTCTCTGTGCCTTGTCGCGTTGACATGGCTGTATAGTACGTGGGGTATAGATGCAATAGAAATGACGAAACAGCATATCCAATGATGATAAGGCGATGATTGCTTTTGCGGCCGAGCCTTATCCTTTTTCGCGCGTCTTCGCTTGTCGCTCCTCGGCTCGCTTTATAGTTGATGCCTTTATTCGCGTCAAAGATGCTCTTTTGTGTCCTCGGTAAGGCGGGGAAAAAATTAAGCCGTCACTCGGACGGCAGACTGCTTCGTAGATTTATTTTGGCCCAGAGCGACGTCTTCTTTTAGAATCTCAAGCTGCGCCTTTGGTGCTGGCCCCGGAGGTGGATTACCGTTCGGGCTGGTGGATATGGGCGTCATGGAGGATGATTGACGGGGGATGCGGCTGCGTAGCTGCCCACTGGAAGCTCTGGGGCTCGCCATGGCAATGACGATTGTACGTGGAGATGTGTATATATCAGTCGACCTGGTTGGAGCGCAGTCTACATTCGAGACGGCGCTTAGAAAGGGAAGAGCAACGAAAATTCAGAACAAAACGACAAGGACAAGACGGTATGGTGTATAGCAACGAGCGCAAGGCTAAATGTTGGGCCGAGCTGACTCTTTAAAAAGCATGAGAAAGAAGTTTTCTTCTTCGGCCCTCCGCTCAGCCACCTCACGGCCTTGGTTTGGGCAAGACACGCTAAAGCCCACATGTCTCAGCGCATTTGCTCGTGGCTTGTTGCCGGCCTGCACCAATGAGGCCCACTACGGCCTGGTGGGTGGGTTCCGTTCCGGAAGGGATCTACAAAAAACCTGGGGCTAGCCGCAGTGGCCCTTCCAGTCGTGTCTCGATGACCCCGATTTCAGTGGTGGCTGGGCCACTGCGCGGAGGCCACTCTGCCCGAAGGATATTATGGCTTCTACTTCTTTCTCTAATTCTTCTCTTCCGTATCAAGATGCTCAGATAGATTAAATAAATTGTTTAAACCTCACAAGCATCTATATATGCTGCTTAAGTGCTAAAATCTAAACGAACATAGAACGCCACTGACGGGACGTTAATTTATGTATTGTAAACTATCTGCGGCTCAACGGTTTACCTAAAGGTTTGTAGGTTCACGCTTTGATCTCTTCGGCATATAACTACCCATGGCTGCTGTTACTCCCGCATCAATGGGGAGGATAACACCTGTCATCCACCTTGCTTCATCCCCAGCGAGAAACCGAACTGCAGCTCCAACATCCCACCCATTGCCTTCTGTCTTTAGCAGGTTTCTGTTTCTGCGCACTTCTCGTATCTTCTCGCTCATTCCGTTCCCATACATCATTGGAGTATAAACCAGCCCAGGGCACACACAGTTAACCCGAATACCGGCCAAGGCATGGTGCGCTGCCATAGCTCTGGTCATGTTCACAACAGCACCTTTGCTAGTAGGATAGAGAAGGTGTGGTATCCCGCCGATGAGACCGCCCACGCTAGCCATGTTAATAATGCTTCCGGTATAACCTTGGGAGCGATCGTTTTCCATCATCTTTGGAATGGCATATTTCGACATGAGGACCATTGTGGATACATTAACTTCGAGACCCTTTGCCCACAACTCCATTTCCACGTCAACTGCCGTACCAGAAGGGCCACCGATGCCGACGCAGTTGAATAATATGTCTATCCTTCCATATGTATCAACGGCGGTTTTGACCACACGTTCGCAATCTGCAGCCAAGGTGACGTCGGCCTCTACCGCGATTGCCTTGCCTTTCCCTTCTGTCTCGATCATCTCAACCGTGCGCTGCGCAAGACGTATATTTTTATCGACACAGATAACGCTGCATCCATCCTCCGCCATGAGAATGGCCGCTGCACGGGCGTTTCCAATGCCGTCACCCACAGCACCAGCGCCTGTAACAATTGCAACTCTGCCATTAAGAGAGCGAGTCGGTCGGCGGATTATTGTGTCGTCCATTTTTATAAGTTGAAGGAGGCGTTGTATAAGTCAGACCTATCTAGGCGCAGCGGTTTAGTTAGGCGTCGTATGTATCCAACTATACGGCATGCGTGCAAATCATAATATATTTATCTTGAAAAGCCATCAAGTCTCGTATAGTAGAGGGTCAACAAAGAAATTTGCATGTGCAAAGCACATGGCTTAGCAATAGAATATTGTACGTCCGTACTTAACGCGCAATCCCATCACCGTGCCGAGGTGCTTTGCTAACTCCGCGGCTTCCCCGCAACTCGCTCGTCTTACCAAAACGATCATCCTCAGATGTGGAGTAGGTTCCTGCACAAGGGAGCGTCGGCAGCAAGGCGACATCCAGAAGACCCGCCGATGGGAGTGAAAAGCGGAATTGTATAGCTTTGTACCTTGGGCAGTGCAGCACAAGCTGGGACAAAATAGGCATCTTTATCGTGAGCGCCATAACGGATACACAATGGTGAGACTGTTCTTGCTTTCGGTTGCCACTCCATGTTCACGAGGACGGGACATTTGAAGAATTTCCCTTCGACGCGCAGAAAAATCAGCCATAGCCTATAGAGTGGAGACTGAGGTAGGGGCAGAGTATTCCTTTGTGCGGCTTAAGCAAATCATCTGGCATCCGATCCCGACGCTCGGCATACTTGTAAGCTGCCCTGCCTGGATTCATGCCGCGGATGATTTGCGGGGTACTGCTTCTGATACGAGCTGAGCGGGATAAGCCCGTACATTTCACCTGCCGTAGTTTGGGGCAGCCATATTTCTTCTGCCCCAACACTGTGTGCACTCTTATCCGACATGCCTCTATCTGACATCCGAAAGACACATTCACAGACTTCATATTAACGCACTGATACCTTGACGTGAAACCATCTATCCTTCCTTTAAAATGAGTCGGCTACCGACAAACACACCAAGAAATCTCTCCGGAGACGAGAGAAAGTTCTACGACATGATGAGCAAGATGCTATCAAACTCTACAGCCACAACGTAAACGCCCTTTCCCGAGCTCAAACGCGTTTCTTTCTTAACTGTTGTAAAGTCTTGAATATAAGCGACCCGATGGAGGCTTGATCGGACCTTTTGGCCCATTGGTGACAATGCCACGTGTTGGTAGAGCTTTTCTTGCCCTCGCCGCAGCCATAACTGCCATTCCGGGTCTCTCGCCTAAAGCACGCGAGATTGCTATTTTGACAACTGGTTCGACATACAAGGCAGGGTACGAGCTCTACGCTCACAGGATAATAGGCCTCAGATGCGGACTTTCAGAATCTCAAATAAATGAGATCAAGCAGGGTCGCATGCCGTCTCATCTCGATGAGCAAGAGGCAGTGAGCTACCAGGTCGCCTACGAGTTAACACGCAAACCTGGCCCCCTATCGGCTGCATTATGGGAGAAAACGGAGAAGCTACTCGGCTTAAATGGGGCCAAGGCGCTCGTAAATCTTGTTGGCTTTTACTCCTACGTGTCTATATTCCTGAATGGGTTTGATGTGGCCGTGCCCGATGTCAAGCCAAGGTTATGAGTGCCAGGCTTTGTACGAAGTATTCTTCTTATACTATATTTGCTTTTTTTTTTCTTGCGAAAAGGTCATTTAGTATATATTTTTGGTATCTACCATGACCTGTTTCCCGTGGCATAAACTACTATTCAATACGCATTCCGCTACAAGTGACACTCCG
Organism: Lecanicillium sp. MT-2017a; assembly: GCA_003056585.1. Lineage (NCBI taxonomy): Eukaryota > Fungi > Ascomycota > Sordariomycetes > Hypocreales > Cordycipitaceae > Lecanicillium > Lecanicillium sp. MT-2017a. The sequence continues at coordinate 190,996 of PXYN01000204.1, read as the reverse complement.
GTCTATCTGGGTCGGATCAATGTACGTGGTTCAAGCTTCATCTGGAACCCGGCTGACCGGTTATACCAGCATTTTCTGCCTGCTATTCCAATCGCAGCAATAGCTATTACCGTAATAAACAACTAGGAATGCAAGTTGAGCAACTAAAGTGCTTGCTGCGGTTGAGAACTGTGGTTTGTATTACCGTGGGTAAAAGCTGCCAGCTTGTAGGTTGATGCGCTGTGAGAGCCATTGAAACCATTTTCTTGCAGTTTTCGTCTCTGCTTGTCTCTTGGGGACCTCGGTGCCGAGGTCGTCGCAGACCTGGAATATAGATTATGATATATCGGATACTCGGAGTAACTAACATTACTGATAGCTTTATGCCCTCCTGTGTTGCTTGTTATTACTAGGGCTAGGAGACCGACGGCACCTTTCTTACGCCGAGCATCCTTCTTTTCAGAGAGCCAACTCCGCCGCCCCAAGTATCAGCTCTATAATGCGGGGAAGCCGTGGCGTTATAAAGATATCCACTTTTAGCGGCTGGCTCCACTACTCGTACTTGGGCAAGTTGTATTTGTCCCAAAATACATCGCCTTTCCAACCCCCGTCGGGAAAGTGGCTATATTTGGCTGCCAGCAGGCTACTCACGCAACACATGGCTTCGTCCTGTCAGCATGTGCCTCCCAAGACAGCGGGATCTGAAACTGGTAACGTGGCAAAGTTAGTGCACCTGCTTCTCTGTACAATTAATACGCTCCACTTGCGGACACTCTCATAGACCTTAACAAGATCTCTTGCTAAAGGGTGCAGCAATAAAGACAGCACAAGGGTGCCCCTCTTTTCGCCCGTTTAGTCATAAGTAAATTGAGGTTACCCTTTTTCTGACCTTTTTTGTCTTTAATAGATAGAGAAACTCTAATCTTACTCTAATGATCAGAAGCTATTATCAAGGTTCTGGTTTTAATTTATCCTCATATATGCCATTACCCATAACGCTACACACTTACGCACAGCTGGTAGCGCCAACCACTAGACAAAAAAGACTAACACAGCCTTATCAGTTGTAGTGTATTAGTACTATATATCGTAACAAGTGCCCCTCTCTGCAGCGAGGAAGTAAAAGAAGCACATTGTGGTTGTAAACTATGATGAAGTATCCTCTGGAGCAAGGGGGATACTACTGAGCATATGAATTTTTTTCTTAGACGCTTATCGCCTGGGCACCTCGGTGCCGAGGTCTTCGCTAGCCCAGAATATAGATTAGGATAGACAAAGGGTATATTCAAGTTATTTAGTACTCTAAATATCAGATTATAGCTTACATCGGACCTTCGGAATAACTAATAATAGTAATAGTTTAATGTCGTCCTATATTATTCACTATCGCCAGGGCCAGACAGCGAACGGCGTTATTGTTATGCCGGGCACCCTTTTCCGTTTCCGACAAAGAACACAAAGCGACAATACCCCTGCCGCCCTACGTTACTTTTTGCTCTATATTGCGGGGAAGCTGTAATATCACCAAGTATGTCCGCTTTTAACGGCTGCCTTCACTAGTTGGCAAGCTGTATTTGTCCCGTTCGCTGATGCTTTCTATGCGTTGTAGTGCGATGACCCACACAAAACATCGCATTTCCAACCCCTGTCTCTCCATGGAGAGAGTGGGTATGATTTGTCTGCCAACAAGGGAAGTGCCATGCGCTGTTCTTATATAAGAAACCCTGCATAGCCTGTGTCTGCCCTCTTCGCCTCATCAGACTCCCGACTTTGGCCCAAAAATTTCTTGCAAAAGCGCTCGCTTCATTCATCCGTTATCATGTTGTCGGTATTGCATATGTTGACTCTGGTCGCCTTGTCTTTGCCGCTCGTCTCGGCTCGTCCTACGAGCCAGCCCGAGCCACGGGCGATTCCTCCCAACCTGGATCCGTTCTATAAGCCGCCTACTGGTTTCGAATTCAAGCAGCCGGGGGCCATTCTTCGCCAGCGAAATATTGTTACCTCCTTTTTCGGCCTCATCCCGGACCCGATCGAGGCATACCAGCTTCTCTACCGGACCACTGCAATTGACGGCTCTCCTATCGCCACCGTCACCACCGTCTTCAAACCTCTCCATGCGAAGAAAGACCGCTTTCTTTCCTTCCACACCGCCTACGACAGCACCCCAGCCATCTGCAACCCGAGCTACACCTACCAGTTTGGCGCCTTGCAGACGAACATCATCACATCGCTGGAGCAGCTTGTCATGCAAGCCTACCTGCTGTCAGGGTACATTGTTTCGTCCCCTGACTACGAGGGTCCTGATGGTGCCTACGCCGCCGGTCCCCTTGAGGGTATGGGCGTCCTGGATAGCATGCGCGCCGTCGTCAACTTTAGGGACGAGTTGGGCCTCAGCGACAGCCCCATGATAGTTGGGTCTGGCTACTCCGGTGGCGCCATTGCTACTGGCTGGGCCGCCGGCTTACACCCTACGTATGCTTCGGAGCTGAATATCAAAGGCTGGGTTGCCGGAGGCACACCCGCTAATCTCACGGGTATGCTTTTGGAAGTTGATGGCACCATCTTAAGCGGCGCCCTCCCCGGTGCCATCGACGGTTTGCTCAAACCCAGTGCCTACGGCGCGCAGTTGCAGCCTCTCTTTGACTCTATTGTCACTGCCGAGGGCAGGAAGATCTTAGATAGCGCAAACAAGAACTGCTTCGTCGAAAACTTGATTGCATATTCCCAGAAGTCAATTCTGTCAACCGAATTCCAGAGTCTTGGTCCTGGCGTGCTGTCAAACCCGACTGTCGCCGCCGTGTTGGACAAGAATATCATGGGTTCGCACAAAAATGAGACACCTACCGCACCGGTCCTCATTTATCACGCCGCTGAAGACGAGGGACCGCCTTACGCAAACGCCTCGTCTCTCTCTGACCGGTGGTGTGGCTACGGAGCCAGCGTCGAGTTCCTCACCGTCGAAGCTGGAGGACATCTCACTACAGAGGTGCTCGGTTTGCCCGACGCCATCAAGTTCACCGCCGACGCTTTCAACGGCAAGCTAGCAAGCGGGTGCTCGAAGACGATAACGTACGCCGACGAGCTTAATCCCATAGCCCTCGGCGCGCAACTGGAGCCGGTTCTCGTCTTGCTCGCGCAAGCCCTGGTAGACCTTGGCAAGATGGATGCCAACATTAAGAAGGATGTTAACAACTTGAGAATTGGCATTTGATCATGCCCTCGTAAGTACTAAGCACAATATTGACTTTGGCTTGTATAGCACAGCCCAAAGAGACAATAGCGTGTATGCACACTTTAGTTCAAAGTCTTTACCATCACTCTCATTTTGTGCCAAAGGTCAAGATGCGTGAATCTAAAATGATATGTAGGTGTCCCATAATCATGATAAATCATGGAAAATTATTAAAGCCGCAATATGCTATTCACAAATTCATAGAACAATTACTAAGCGCATATTTTGAAAAAAATTATCGCATGAGGATTTTACCGCAGTACACATGCTGGTGGTAAATTATAAGTATAGGTGCAGACTATCACGCGCCACGAAACTTTGCAGCTAGCCAACGTAGGAAATTCAACCCATGCTTAACTACTGGCCTCGGCGACACTGTTCAGGAGGAATTTGGACTAAAAGTAGAAAATATCCTTATTCTTTGCGATAAAGTCTGCTGCTTCGCTTCGGAAATCATCAGAGAGAATTATCATTTGCAAATCCCGTTTTGAACCACATTAACTTCTTCGTATCCTGCCACTTCGGCCACATGGCGTAACTACCAACGCCCATATTAGGGTCCAAATTATATAAAAAGTTGAAGTAGTATGTTCGGCAGCTCTCCATGGCGTTATTAGGCAATATACCATAGAAGACCTGCAAAATATCGGGCGCATGGAATGTGCCGACAATCGGGGTGCCATAGTCATAAGATGAAAGGTACGACCATGTAGGAACGTTAGGGTTAACCGTTGTGGCAATTTCAAGCGCGATACGACGAGTGATTGTAAAAGTGAAGTCGCCAAGAATGGCCGCCATGCGCTTAAAACCAGGGTACCACTCATTGAGGAGACCAGTCCGGAAAGGACTGTCATGGACGATGGCTGGCTCGTATAGCTGGACGAATTGCTCTAGCTGTACCCGGGGGGCGCTGTGGAATAAGTATTTGGAGAGATAGTCCACGGCCCGATCAACGCTGGTGACGTTGGTTGTTGGGATAGCATGAATAGTGCCCTCGTCCTCTTGGTCACCAATGATCATAGGCACCGCGTGATACTTGCCAGCTTCAAACAGCTTGTCTGGGCTTTCCGGAAGCACTCTACCATCTGGCCGGGGCAAATATGAAATGGCGATTGATTGGTAAGAAATGAGGCCTGGAACCGAATTGACAGCGTCGAGGAATGTCTGGTAATTGGTTTGCCGCAGGCACTCCAGGGTATCGTTGCTTCATGAGCAGCCCGCTTCCTTTACAACATTGTCATAGACCTCTTGCCCCTTGAGGAAGTCAACTGGATCGGTTGGGACGACACTTCCTGAATTCATAATGGCACCACGGAACAGCGGCTTCTCCATGTACGTGGCATTGCCACCATAGAGAGCCATCTGGTTGTAAACGGAAATGGGGCCTGCGGACTCACCCCAGATAGTGACCTTGCCTGGGTCGCCTCCAAAAGCCTCAATGTTGTCAGCGGCCAACTCCAAGCCCATACGCTGATCCAAAAGACCGAGGTTGGCGCTGCCATCCTCAAGAACCTCCTTACCAGGCATAAATCCAAAGCCGGCAAGACGATAGTTGACAGCAACCTATACGAATGGTTGCTTTTGGTTAACAGCACTGGTTAGAAGACTTGTAGCGTCGTATGTATTGGCAGCACCGGCCTGGAATCCACCACCGTATATCGAGAAAAGAACTGGCAGCTTGTCACCAGCCTTCACTCCGGCAGGCCGTTGCACGCTGACTGTGAGACAGTCCTCTTGTTCATTGAGATTCTTCACAAAAGGAATCTACAGCAAGTCGTTGGCTACTTCCCCAATGATACCCTGGCATTCTCTTGAAATCTACTTTTGTGGGCAGGCAGCTGCAGTTCCAGTACCATCCCGTTTTCCAAAGTTGCCGGAGAATCTAGTAGGCGGCTTAAGACGGAGGGGTCTGACGGGAGGGTTTGCAAAGGGCATGCCTTAAAGCCCTCAACGTTGAGAAGAGATCTGCGGGTGATTGTTCAGCCAGATGGCAAGTCAACATCCAACATTACATGCTCCTCTACCGCCAGTTCCGGGCCAGGTACCGGCGTAGCCACGGTAACAAGTGCATATAACCCAACCAAGGTTGCCTGCAGCTTGAAAAACTTCATGTTAGGAAGTAAAATGGTAGGTAAACCTAAAACCTTTGCCAGTGTTCCTAGCTATACGATAAGTATGAATTGGAACATGTATACAATTCTGTAGACTCCGTAGATACAACGACGTGACGGTAAAGGATATGTGTGGGCAAATCAAATCCAGAAGCCTGACAATAGCTTCGGCTTACCATAATAAGACAAGGGTTCCTCTACCCATTAAACAATCATAATGACAGAAAGGGGGGGAACCTCTTTTATAACTAATCGGGCGAGGAAAGGACCACGATTTCGTGGCCTTCATTACTGCACGCTTCGGCGCGAGGCCCAGTCAAGTTCAATTTGAGTCACTGTGCAAGTGGAGCCTGCCAGTTTTAGAGAGAAAAAGCGGCGGTGACTTTGCCAAGTTTCCAGGCTCAGAACCCAGAGCCTTGGGAGGTACATGCCGACGGGACTAAACAATGTGTGCATTTCCGAACCCGTCTCCCCGTGGGCAAAGTGGGTGTGACTTGCCAGCCAGTAGGATAGTCACGCGCATCTGCGAAACGAACAAACACACCTTGCCGACTTGTGGCGTCAGCCTCGGCACCCAAAGCAATTTAGAGGCGAGGTACCAGGCCCGGGCTGCGGGATGTTGGCTTGGTGTTCATCGTCTGAAAAGGAAAAGGACGCCCGGCGTCAAAACGTCGCCGTCGCCGTCGGCTGTCTGGCTCTGGCGATAACAAGCAGCACAGGAGAGCACAAAATCCATCAGGAGCGTTGGTTATTCCGAAGGTCCGATGCAAGCTATAATGCGACGTTTGGAAGCAATTAACACATAAATACGCCCCGCATCTATCACGACCTATATTCCGCGCCTGCGAAGACCTCAGCGCAATTGTACGCCCTTTTTCACCATTCTAACTGCCATTACTGCTCTGTAATTAATTCCAGCAAGCTCATAACAGGCTGAGCAGTGCCCAAACGACAAGCAGAAGCGAAAACTGAAAGAAACTTGTCCAAACTGCTCTCGCAGAGCATCTGTCACAGTCGCAATACAGAAAATGTAAGGATGAATTCAGAGTTAGAATAGTGCTTGATGGTTATAATAGCCTATATTTATAGCCAATGGAGAGGCTTCGGAGGCAATTCAGTTTCTTCGGCTGCTTCGGCTATATTGCTTTTCTCTAGTGCTTGTTCTTCGAAATAAAATGCCTTGATCGTATGACAGCATCAATCCACAAGCTGGCAGCTCTTACCAACGGTAGTGCAAGCCGCAACTCTCAACCACAGCAAGCAGCGTAATTGCTCAATGTGTATTTCTAGTTGTATATTACAGCAGTAGCTGTTGCTGCGATGGCAGTAGCAGACGGGAAATGCTGGCGTAACCGGTCAACCAGCTTGCAATTGGAAGCTTGAATCACGTGCACTGATCTAGTCGAGCGTTCCAATTACTTACAGTGGAATGCGTGTTTGAGTACCAATTTGAGCTACGGCAAGCGGGTCATGCTGACTCTCAGGGATGTATATAAGAAGATCACACTAACAATCTACGTGGAGGACCTCGGTTATAACCTCGCCAACCAAACGCGCTTATTAGTGGTCACATTATCGTACTATAAAATGGCCCTCACAGCCAACTACAGAAACAAACGGGTGCTTGACCGAAGACAAAGACTAAATTAGGCTATATTGACAGGTTGTGATTGTCACTCACCATGGCGGTCTCCAACGTTTTACCACAAGCGCCGGGTGCTTTAGCTTACTTTATCCTACTGGTGAGTAGTTGTATTAACCTATGGGGCGAAGTCAATACTGTGTATAGCTGACATATTTTGTCCCAGCACTCGGCAGCTGTAAGCATTCACTCGATCCAGGCATATTTATCGCGAAAGTCCCGGCGACATGTATATAATACCACGACTGTCCTTCAAGAGCTACCACAGCGTGACAAGCTTTAATGCCCCTATTATGTAGATGGTATTGAGGTCACAGTGCCATACTACGTAGCGCATGAAGGTATTGGTCTACCGTCAGTCAGAAAAGCATTCAGCAACTCGCAATCACAACCTAAAGGCTAACTGTCTTACAAATCTAACCCAAGCCCAGACTCCTTGTGCGAGTCAGCACGAATAAGGTCATTCAGCATGCTACCCGGGTTGCTGAGGAGTTCACCTGGAGAGCCATGCTCCAGCAGCTGTCCATCCTGAATGACGATAACCTTGTCAAACTTTTGAATACCGACCAGGGTGTGCATTGTGGCTAGAACCGTGCTTCCTGCCGTAGTACTTAAGATCGCATCCATGACTTCCGTGTGGCGCTCTCGACTCATCCTAGCGAAACTGTTAGTGACCAGTTTGTGGGTGAGACGAACATGGCGGTAGACCGAGAATGCCACCTACCCGCTTGTAGGCTCATCAAGCACGTATACCGCAGAACTCCGTAGCAATGTCCTACATATGCCAATATGCTGCTGCCAGCCCTCAGAGAAGCTGCACTCATTCCAGCCGGCATCAAGTTTCGACATGATCTCCGCGCACATTTCTGTTGTCAGTACTTGAGCCAGAACCTCTCCAATGCGAGCATCCGACAAGCCTTTTGTTGGATCCAAATTGTGCCTGACAGTTCCGTTGTTATCGACCACATATTTTTGAGGGTGTCCTGTCAGGCGCTGTCGAAGAATGTTACTCTCCACATGCAAGAGCTCGACACCATCTACACGCAAGGCACCACCAGCATTGTCGATGAGACCGAAGAAGGCTTGCAGTAGGGACGTCTTTCCACTATTGAAGTTTAGTTAGGGAGGGCGTCATGATCGCCCGGGTAGTGGCTTTACTTGCCTGCCAGTTCTGCCGAGAATGGCAACTTTACTGCCTGACGCAATGCTGACTGTCATGCTCTTGACGACATGCTGTGATCTAAATTAATCAGCCATCATGTAATTCCAAGTAGAAATGACTTTTTTTTGTGTGTCCAAATACGTACTCGTATGCAAGACTCAAGTTTTCGAGCGCAATATCTCCCTTCTCTGGCCAAGTTTCACCTACATCAGCCTCCGGACGCTCAACCTTCTCCTGAGGCGTGGCATTTGTGTAGTCAGATATCCGATCCATGGACGCCATGGAGGACTCAAATCTTGTCCACCACGTCAGCAGTAACATGGCATCCTGACCGAGTGTGATGGTGTTGACCAGCGCCAAGCCACCCCAGCCAGCACTCTGCGCTCCTCCCAGCCCAACCAGCAGACCAGCGACGGCCGTTGCCAAGCACCCGTTGAGGAGGTTCAGCATCAACACGGCCCAATTTTGAACAGAGGTGAATATGTATCCCATAAGGAGCGCATGGTATATTCTGTCCGAGATTACCTGCGACAAAAAGTCCTCACCTCTGAGGGCCCGAACGGTGAGGCGTCCCTGTACTGTGGCGCTGGCACATTCGAGCATCGGCGCCCTCGCAGCGATTTGCAAAGTGCGCAGCTGAAATGATGTGGACAGGTAGAACTTTTGCAGGAGCCAAAGCAGAGGTACGAGAACGACGAGCGAGATGATTGCGTACGGCGAACCAATAGCAATAACTACAAGGGAGCCTAGACTGGACCCCAGTGCTAAAATTGTGTCAGACTCAATGTGCGGCAAGCGCTGACTCTATGAATGATCTTACGTACCAGTTGTTAAGTTCTCTAGAGCTTGCGGTAGGGCCAAGTCGACAGCCTCGATATCATTCATGAATCTTGAAAGCATTAGAAGCGCTCTATGCAGCGAATTGCAAGAGGTGCAACATACCTGTTCACAGTCTCAGACTTGCGCAGTTCTACGACGGACGCTGGGGCTCTGAAAGGATATTAGATGCCAAAATATCCACTCATGGACTGTAGGTACGTACTTTTTGAGAGTCAACAGCATATCTTCGTGCAAGCTGATGCTGCTGGTGGGAATCAGCTTCAGAAATAACATCCTATCCATCGTGTTAGCGAATGTCGGGCTGAAGTCAATACACTCCAAACCTGGTTAGTGCAAAGGACACCAGTAGCCCAGCACCAGAAAAAGCTGCATAAATGCCAATGTAGTAGCCAGTGTTTATGTCCCGATGCGACTGAGCATACTGGCCAGCCCAACGAGAGAGCCAAAATGCTATTTCATTGTTTTAGTGTTTTGTTCCGCCTTGTCTCACGAGTAACCAATGTCTAGACTCACAACTTCCCTTTTCAATACCAATCCAGGCGATAAGCAATACTGTAGCCAATATTAAACTTGCAATAGAACCCAAGGACTTGAGGTATAGACGATGGGCTTCGAGGCTCTTGCTTCGGGTTTGGCTCGATACCGCTCGGGCATTTTCTTGAACATCGTTTGATAGCATGCTGGTATCACTGGTTGGCTTTGGTGCAGAGGCGTCCATATTGCCGCACGGTCCGGAAACGCCTTGGACTGTTTCTACATCATCTGTATCTTCAGTATAGGCCAGCCTGTCTGGCAGGCTTTTCTCGACCATGGTCAGGGCGCCGGACTCCAGTTGATAGCAGCGAGTATTGGACATGCGGTGTAATATCGATGGAACTAGTTTTCGGCATGAGTTGCGAGCAGAAGTCAATATTGTGGAAGACTTACTCTCAGTGCAGCATAATATGGCAGACGTGCCTCGTTTCTGCAGAAACCCACCCGAGCCGAAGACATTCGTTGCAACCCGTGCCCTAGTCTTGGCATCAAGACCACTAAAGATGTCATCAAACAGAACTAAGTCACTATCCTCATCATACAAGGTGCGTGCAAGCGATACCCGCTTACGCTGCCCGCCGCTAAGAGGGGAGCCGTTGCTAGCCAGCACTGTGCTGTCGCCGATGCGGAGAGCTGGGAAGTCGTAGTCCAAACAGCAGGCGGCGACAACTTCGGCATATAATTCTGCATTATAAGCCTTTCCGAAGAGAATATTTTCCTTTATCGTCATTTCAGGTACAAACCAGGGAGCTTGGTCGCAGTAAGCGACATGTTTCGAACCGACCTTCATTGCCCCGTCAAAAATACGCGTCTCTCCAAGAACCGCTTTGAGGAAGCTGGACTTTCCACTGCCCGGAGCTCCTGATACCACCATCAGATCGTTGGGGTTCACTGAGCAGTCTACGCCTTGGAGAAACATTGAATCCGGTGCCCAACCTGCGGATGCGTTCTCCAGAAGCAGTAGCGACGCGGCTCCCTCATTCTTCTCCGCGGAATAAGTGCCCGCGTACTTCTCATCATCAGTGTCCTCTGCAACATAGTCGCGTATGCGCTTCCAACTGACAAATGCACTAAAGAACTCTGGCAGCATTTGAATGATGGACAATAGTGGCATGAGCATAATTTGAATCATTGACAGGGAGGTGAAGAGGATGGTGTAGTCGAGGTTCACTTCAGGCAGAAGAGCGAATCCACCGAAGGCAGCTAGGTTCGCAAGACTCATGGTAAATGTAGCTGGAAATCCCTGTTGGTCAACTGAAGACTTGCAGGACGAAAGATGAACAGATTTTACTCACCGGCAATGACCACGAATGTAAGAATCTGTCGAAAGACGGTCGCAGCGTCAATCTCTTGCTGCCTGCTCTGCGTAGCCTGCTCAGAAACGATATGGTGCATATTGCCAAACCTAATGTTTCGTATTTCTGAAATGAAGCTTTTGACTATTTGAATGCGACACTCGGCCGCTTCAAGAAACCTTCGTTGACTCCGCGACAGTGGGCCGCCGAGAAGCATTGGTGCGATGAGACATGCCAACGCTGCAAGTAATGGCCCAAGGAAAGCGAGGTTGATGTATCTGAATAACACATATGAACCAACTCCAACCACGACTATGTTTGGGACAATCATGCCGCTCATGATGATCGCCCCGGACACAGCCGCGGCGTCTTGAGAGAGGCGCACTAGAACTTTGCCGCCAGCGGTCTCCCAATCTGCACCTTCTGGCGGATTTCGACCAAGGGAGCGAAACGCGACATTGTGGACCAGAAACGAGCGCACTTTATTAGCCAGTTGCTCAAACGACTGCTCGCCATGCGCTTGAAGGAGGCTGCTTGCGAGTTGGCTAAGAGTAACGAGAATGTTAGCCGGGCTCGAGGTTGCCAAAGGAAATCGCAGGCCTCTTACTTAAAAAGCATCGCCACCACCAACCAGACACCGATGGATTTGTCCTTGTCGTTTTGCAAATATGACACGATTCCGTTTATTATGAAGGGCTGCGCGAGCATCGTCGCAGCACCGAGGAGACGAATAAGCATTGCAACAAGAAAATGAACAGTAGCACCGCTCCAGAAACTCGTATCGAAAAGGTTACGGTCTTTACTCCGCATTCTATAGGTTGCGATAGAGCGAGGTGTGGCACAACTTAGGTCATCTGCTGTCAAAGTATTGTTGACGCCGTACTTGAGGAGTGGCCAAAGCCATCCAAAGAAGAGTGTCCCGCAACTTCCGCGGCCAGGTTCGTCGATGTAAACTCGTTTTTCTTTTCGTGACTGCTGATACTTCAAATCGAAACAGAATTCTGAGAACAGAAAAATAATGGCCGTCATGATGATAACGGCTATTTGCAGTGCCGGGAGCGCAAAATCGGACAGCGGGTCGAGTTTGGCCAGCCGCCATAATGTATGAACGCGAATCGCATCTATAATGCAGACAAATAACATATACAGATTTGAGGCCAGCCGAGAATTTCCCTCAAATAACAGACGGCAAAAGAATACCGCAATGGATGCTATGAGGCGAAAAGCATAGCTAGTGGTGCCGAGTGCGTTGGCACCGAGAGCGGATGCTGCAGGTAATCTGGAATGTATGACAAGAGATGCCAAATGCAAGAATATAAGTAGCGCCAGTAAGAACTAAGACGAAAAGAGTTAGTTGGTTCACCTGGTATCGATTGAAGGGACAAATGATCATACTCTTTCAACCCATGTCATCATCACTTGGCTGGCACGGTAAGATAACCGTGACGACATGTGAAACGAGGCGACTACGATCATGGCGATCACAGCGCATCCCGAGGGGAGAATGCCAAATATAGCATTCTCAAAGTCGATGGAAAAGTCGACATGGCCACTTGGCGATGCGGTCAATGGGGTGACGAACATTGGTACTCAATCGATGGAGCGTCGTTGCTGCTATGAGACTGTAACCTACCCGTTCAGAAGGGGGGATGGCCAAGATGTATCATGAGAGACACAGTGTAGAGTTCATGACAATGATTGTTCCCTCCAACATATGGAGTAAGCCATACTCGTACGGTTATGCGGGCTTCCCCTCCCCCTGCAAGGTGCCTGTTCCGCATACCCACAGCGCAACTACTGGGAACGCAGGAAAAAAGGCACCATGGCCACTCGCTACAGCCCTGATTGATTAAGCTTGGGACTTTTTAACTGCATGGTCATGGTTTCTTCAAGCCACAATATTACTTGGTCAAATGCTTAAACACTGGGCAACGTACTACTTCGACTTGCCAAGGCAAGATAAGCTGGTGCTGCATCGTAGATGCGCTTATCAGCAGCCTAGCATCCCGCACTTGTTCCTAGTACTGTCGTATGCTTCGTGTCTTGTCCTACATAGCCCATGCCACGTACTTTTAGTGACTTCTGACTAGCTGCCTAACCTGACGAGGCCACGCAACGCATCAATACGCCAACAACAGCATTCAGTAAAGCACCGGCCACCCACTACGGTGGCATTAAGGTGAATACATACATAAAAAAGCAGCCCATGTTACTGTGGCCTTAACAGCTCGTGATATTGGTAGGGCCAATGCATGAGGTGACTCAGTCCCCAAAAGACCCCAGATTCACTGCGGGGAGCAATGTGACAGGGCTGCCTGCTGCGGGCGCTACCCGAAGTGGATTATGCACGACTTATCAGCATACGAGTATTAGAATATAATCGGGGAAACAAGGCAGGCATTTATGAGCACGACAGGGTTTCTTGATTTACGTAACGACAACTTGCTGCAAGATAGTCACCTGTCTCATTTGTGAACAGCTTGCCAGTCTGGACGCGTCACCTCAGAGCGCCGGTTATGCATGAGTATCGTCTTTTAAGCGCCACAATTGAATAGCCTAGAGTACTACTGGCCACAACGTCTTGGCATTTCATCACAATAGGCGTCAGTAATTAATTGTGCATTGGGCCTGGACCGAACACCAAGCGGGGCCAGAAAGAACGCGTCGCTATTCGCCTGTACCTTTGGATCCAGTCTCGACCGGCGCTCTGAATGTGGCTCTTTCGCCAGAGGCGCGGCAAAGGCGGCTCGTGGATAACACATCGATAGCCGAACGGTTGGCGGTGCCGCAAGCGCAATTATCTATAGATCACAGTGGGGGAGAACAAGTCCTTGCTGCTGCGGCCTTTCACATCAGTTCAACCACTTAAGGAACAAGATAGGAAAGAGCTGCTTACTTCAACTTCGGAAGAGAAACAGTCAAGCTACTTCACCTCGAAATCCCTTTTGGCGTGAAGGCCGCGACAAGCGGATTCCATTCCGTCTGCAGGTCAACGTCGTTCTGCAGAGACGCATAGTTGAAGCACTCACCAGGGCATATTAATACCAAATTCATGCGCCATAGCGTGGTATCTCGCATGGAGTAAAAGACCGCTCACCAGTACATGTGGTCTGAGGGATGCGTACACTTCCTGCAACCATATCCGACTCAAGAAGTGATTTTCATGAATATACTCGCGCCTGCATGAGAGTCTTAATCGGGCAGGAGCAAATGCTCCGTTGGGGATTGCCTTTGTACACAATAAACACACGCTCGCTAGAGATTAAGGTTGCTTAATATATGCAGACCTGTGTGAATCCTGTAGGAGCAACCATGTTGGTACATTCACCTTGTGCCTTTTGGTGTGAGATGGCGTCGCATGTGTAAAGGTCAATCAACTATAAATATGCCTTAAGTTGAATCATCTTTGTACCATTTAGTCGTGTGTTCAGTAACAAGCTTGCTTTCGACTACTCCGCGAATACTTTTTCCAGTTATACTCAACTCCAATCTTTCTCAGCTTCCTAGCCAAAGAAAAGAGATTATGGCTGCCTCTGCCGTTTACCAACCTTCCGTCTATGATTCTTTGCCAGGTCTCCTTGATGCAGCTAGAACTCTTCAGGAGAGAGACCCGGAAGAGCTTCTCAAGAACCAGATTGCGTACATGGCCCCCAACTTTAACTTTACGAAAGTACACCGTAGCTGACACTTACAACAGGGACCTCTTCCTGAAACACGAAGTGTTTAAGGAGCTTGCCATCTGCTTAATTCACCGGCACTTTGACCTTTCTCCATCCGAAAAGCTCGTGGAGAATGGAGCAGTCTCGTGCCCTTGGGAATACTCCCAGGCAGACTCAGATATCGTGGGAGGCGCCGTGGTTCCGCGATCGTGGACCTTCCGCGACGGCCAACTCTTTCCTTTTGAGTTTGGCTACAATGAAGGTCTACAGGACACGTTCTACAAACAGCTCCCCGACAAACCGCAGTTCTACACGGAGCTGAACGCGCTACTTGAAGAGCACGGCCTGACTGAGCTTCTTGGACTCACCTTGAACACTGGAGACACGCCTTCTGGCACTGTTAAGTTCGAGAAAACTTTTGATCGGGCTAATGTCATTTTCACTATTAAAGAAGGCGGCGACATGGATGCCAAGGACTCTGTCACAGCGCAGTGGGTCTTTTCCAGCATCGGTGACTTCAGCGCGCCCGTCAAGAAGTGTGTACTGTCCATCCGGCCGTTCTACGCATTGATGCTAATCGAAATAGGCTTACCTGCAGCCGTGGATGCATTTGTACTGTAAACAACAAATAGCTGAACGTGGCGCTCCCTGCAGGTGCGACAAGCAACGGGAGACCACTGCACACTCCGACTTGACTCAGCCTTGTGGTGGCGCTTCTGTTTACAGACATTAAAGGGGGAGAAATTGTGCCCCGGAATGGCGGAAAATTAGTTATTTCGCTGTTGCCTAACATCTTTCTCTCTGTGGGCCGGAAAGCGTTTCCAAGAGGGCTGAAGGAGCTGAAGGGAGGCGGTGCGATCAGGTCGTTATGTTTAAGCGTTAAGGTGCTGCCTGGCATAACATCGTCCTATCTTAGACCAGCCCTATATAAAGCTGAAATATGCGCGACATTGTAGCTAGGAAAATTGCAAGACATGTCAAGCAATTGCAGTAAACTATTTATTATATTATTCATCTCGTCAATCCAATCGACACGCTAATCACCATGACTACTCACGGACCTCAATCGCCGCTTCTCGCCGGAAATACAAACCCCAAAGCACCACGTGCCGCTGGCACCGTCCCACCATCTACAAAGACCATCGTGACGGCACTTTCAGTTCTCAAGGTGGTTTTCGGTCTCGGGCTCATCGCGGCTCCTGGTCTCCTCTGCAAAGTTTTCTTGCTGGACCCGATTGAGCCCCAGACGGCCGTCATCTGCCGCCTCTACGGCTCAGCGTGCATCGGGCTCGGGTATCTGACCTGGATGCTCAATAGGGCTCACACGCTTGAAGCGGTGGACAAATCCGTGTTGAAGCACGCCGTCGTCGTCAACATCGCCGCCGATGCCATGGATGTTATTTCTTGCCTTGTCGGCTACTTTGGCGGGCTGTACGGGCTTGATGCTCTCGGAGTCCTTGGCGGAGGGTGCTTTGCCTTGGAAGCACTTGGATTTGTCGCCTACAGCCGCTTTTGAGCTCACGCTAGGGAACGATGGCATATTTATGATCAATGCATTAAAGCTTAGAAAATTTAATCCGAAAATAAAGTACGACTACAACTCCTGGGGGTTTAATTTCGCTCGTACTTGTGACGCTGAAAGTCCACAGCTACCTTTAGTAATAAAGGCAATCACGAAATCAAAATGGTCCGTCCTTAAACCTTACTAATTCACGTACGGGCCGCGACCCGGCCACTTGCCCAGCATAGTCCCTAGCAATTGGATTCGCGCCAAATTCGATAAGCGTGTCTATGATATCCTGGGACGCTGGGCGGCGGGTGGCCACATGCAACGCTGTCCGTCCAAGGCTGTCCATCGCGATGACATTTGCGCCGCACCTCAGAAAGCGCCTCAAGCTTAGCTTACTCGCACGCATATAGATAATTGCATGCAATATAGGAATGACATATTGACCTTCTTTCTTTTGGCCCGGAATCGTTTCAGCGGCCGCGGGTGCATTGACGTCGCCACCGTGCTCAAACATGACATCCTCCCATCGACCTATCAAGATGGCAACATGACATGGCGAAAGCCCATTGTGTAAAGGCCAGTTTGGGCTAGCACCGGCAGCTACAAGGACATCTACGCATTCCCGAAAGTCATCTTCCCAACTCTCTAATGTGTTCCGCACCAGAACGTGAAGGAGGCTGCCGGCGGAAGTGTCAAAATGGTGAGCGTTTGCTCCGTGCTTCAGTAGCACCCGCAGCAATTCGGCGTCGTGCGCTTCACATGCAACCATGATTGCTGGACGGTCTAGATGGTCGCGAGCGTCTATATCCACGCCCTTTCTTATGAGAAACTCGGCCATTCTTGCAGTATCAAGTCTGCCTCGCATATCTTCGAGGCAGTGAAGTAGTGTGCCACTGGCCGTATTCGCCACGTGATAATCGGTGCTGCTGCCCGCCTTTATAAGAAGATTCGCAAGTTCAATGCCGCCACTCTTGAGGGCCTGGAAGACAAGAGATCGGCCGAAGATTGTTCTTGCATTTGGATTGGCGCCATGTTCCAGTAATGCCTCGATGGCTTCGAACTGCTGGTTCCATTCCCAGGGAAACGCGGGCGGTGCGTACACCAAAACAAGCCTGGCCAGAGGTGTGTAGCCGTCTTCATTTTCTTCCTCGATATCATGACCGCGGTTGATCAGATAATCCACAACCTCGCGGCTCCAACAGACGTGCAACAGGCGCTTGCGCGAGTATGGGCTATCGTCGAGGTCATAAAGTATACGAAGTATTTCAACATCACCTCGCGAACAAGCAAGATGGTTTGGACCAATCCAGCCTGGCACCTCGTCCACGCCATCTCCAGCATTCACTACGGCGCCACGCTCTATGAAGAGCTCCACAAGCTCAATTGAGGCGCAACTTATGGCTTTGTCAAGTAGGGTCGATCGTGAACCTTCATTCGGGTTGGCGCCGTTTTTCAGGAGTATCATGGCGATGTCATAGTCGTCTTGGGCCATGGCGACAGGTAGCGGGCGTTCGCCGTTGGAGCAACGCTGATCAACCATGGCCCCTCGTTTAGCGAGCATCTCTACCATGTCGGCGCGTCTAGAACACACTGCACCAAGCAACGCAGTTCGTCCGCCTTCTTTGATGGCATCGGGGTCTACACCAGCCTCTAGCAGCAGCTGCGCAACAGCCCCATTGCCGTAATGAATGGCAGCATGAAGCGGCGTCTCGTCGTCTAAGCCGCTGTGCCGTCCCGGATCAACCCCTGGCACGGCCAAGAGGAGCTTGACGACTTCCACACTGCCCCCCTTGCATGCATTGTGCAACGGACTGTAGCCCCTGCGCCCCTGCGGAGGATTGACGACCAGTTCGCGTAAATGATCCTGCTTCAGGAGCTCCGCGACAGTGGCAGCATGGGGCTGCTTACAGGCAAAGTTGAGCTCGGCTTGGCCAATGGGTTTCCGCAGCGACTTGACAACATTTCGCAAGACGGCAACGTCGCCGTTTCTCAGGGCCCAGCCGAGTGCGCGGTCGCGTCCGAGCAGGTGCAGGCGACGCCGAGCTGCGGCGTTGGCCTTGTGGCAGGTTCGTGCAAAGGCGAGGACCACGGGAAGTCCGCGAATATGCTGGGCGATCATGGTCAGCACCTCTACCGGAAGGTCTGATAATAACGCCATGGTGGGCTAGGTCTCTTGTTGTAATGAAAACTCCCCAAAGCCAATGGGAAGAGCGTGGGTGAGTCCATTGCCGAGAGGAACACAGGCGAGACCTATTCAGACGAGGATGCCAGGGGCGGCGGCGGTCCTGCTGGGCAGTCGGCAGCACGGCTTTATGGAGGCTCAGGTATGGCATGGCAGGGGCATGGGGTGACTCACACAAAGCCAATTAGGAACCTCGCTACTCCGGCAATTCTCGCCATAGGTTTTCCCTTGAGTTACACACAGGAGTTTTTTTTTCTTATCAGCCGCAAAAAAAGGTGACTGGAGCCGGTTTTTTCTTCTTCTTTCCCACTCCAAGAGTATACTACAAGGTCATCAAGCTGAGAGGAGAATAGTAGTTTATACAATATCTGATATCAAACGAGCTAAGGCTGAGATGAGGACTAATGGGGCTGAGAAGCGGGGTCGATGCGTATGCCATGGTACGCTCCGAGCTTCAATTGCCAATTAAGATAAATACAGTCTAACAGGGTCGTAATGGCTACGAACTCCTGCCATTCCACAGTGCACGGAACTTCCCGCCTTCTTTCTCCAACAGCTCGTTCGGTGCACCAGTTTCAACAACGGAGCCACGGTCCAGAAGCACAATGGTATCAAAATCCCGGACCGTATTCAGCCGATGCACAACAGAGATGATTGTGTGGTTGACAAACTCTGTCTCGAGAACCTTGACCATAAGGGCTTCAGTCTTCTGGTCGACGGCACTCATTGCCTCATCGAGGACCAGAATGCGGCTGGTATCCTTTCGGGCAAGCGACCTCGCGAGACAGATAAGCTGCTTCTGGCCCTGCGATAGACCGAGATCATCGACGGCACTATCAAGGCCTCCCTGTGCATGTATCATTTCCCACAGCTCGACTTTCTTTAGGCAGTTGATGAGATGTTCGTCAAGGCGCTCTGGAGGAACCTCTTTGGGGGCGTTGACGGGGCTGAGATTAGAACGGAGCGTCCCTGGAAAGATCATTGGTTCCTGAGGGACAGCAATTAGGTGTGTTCGTAAAACGTCCTGCGGGATGTTCGTAATGTCCACTCCGTCGAGCACGATTGAGCCAGCGTCGAGATCCAAAAGGCGGAAGAGCGTGAGCAGCAACGAGGACTTGCCGCTGCCAGTTCGGCCGCAGACCGCAACCTTCTGGCCAGGCTGTATAGACAAATTGACATTTTCCAAAACTTGGAAAGACGGCCCGTCCGTTTTGTGATATGCCGCTGTGAGGTTCTTGAGCTCCACATGACCGGCCGAGGGCCAGCTCGTTTCCAAGATCTGTGGGTTTTCGGGCTCCTTCTCCTGCGGGGTGTTCTGCTCAAATGACCGAAGGCGCTCAATGGATCCAAGCGAAGTTTCAAGGCTAGTCCAGGACCCAACGAACATGGTAAGTATGCTTCCCATATTCAGGAGATAAGTAAAAGCCAGGGCAACAGATCCTGCGCTAGTGCTTGATGGGAGTGTGACGGAAAAGGTGATGAGTAGCACAAAGATACTCGCGACAAAAAGTCCTATCACAGCCTCCAGCCAAACCTGGATGATCGCAAGCGTAAATTTTGGCTTTTGAGCTTCATCGAGTAGTTTCAGGCCCTTGCTACTGAACGCAGTCTCCCACCCAAAAGCCTGGATCGTTGAAGCTCCATCAATTGTCTCTATGAAGTGGTTATACAGCGGCGCTGTTGCGTTGAGATCGAGGAACCTGAGCTGACGAGATGTCTTCAGGTAAAATCCCTGCAAAACGTAAACGAACAGTATCATGGGCACTATTATTACTGCCATAAATTTGGAGCCTGTGAGAATAATTGCAATCGATGCACCGCCCATGAACAGGGCTATAATGGTGTTAGATAGCGTCTTAATTCTGTATCAGCCTTAACATGTGATTACATACCGAGTATGAGCTGGAAAAAGGCCAGAGGTAGTTCTAGATCAAGTTGCTCGATATCACGGGTAAATCTGAACTGGCATTAGGCCGGCACTATGCTTCTAAAAAAAAAAAAAGAAACCCCCAGAAAATCGTCCCACGTACCTGTTTATGACGTCTCCGGTGTCCGTCGCCACAAAATATGATAATGGAGCCCTGTGGCAAAAAATTAGCTGGTGAAATGTGTTAGTTTAATTTTTCAGGTACCTCGTAACGGTGCGCAAGATCCGCTGATGTATGTTGCGAAGGCCAGGCGGCCCGACGATAACAAGGAAACACCAAATAATTGCGACGATTGCGAAAAGGCTAGCCACTGCCAGTAGGGTATATATCCAATAGGAAAAGGTGTCATTGACAGCCGTATCCGGGTTAGTGTTCGCCTCTGTCCAATCCTTGAGCCAAATGTCTACCAGGCAAGGAGCCAAAGTCAGTCTTGTACATGTTTAGCTGTCGCAATTTGAAGCGCTCACCTGGTAGTACGTGTAGCACTGCAAACATAATGCCTCCGAAAAATAAATAGGCAACGCGATCCCAGCCTACAGCGGCAAAGTAATAGGAATACAGTGAAAGATCGCCGGATTTGCGCAGCAAGTCGGTTTTACTCTCATCCTCCTTCTTGGCAGTCGAAATGGCCCTGGACGAAGAGCCAGTCGAGTCTGTTGTGCCCTCGCCCTCATCGTCCTTATGCTCTTGTTCACTGGAAGATATCAAGTCAACGATGTTGGTATTGGCCTTGAGTTGCTCCAGGGTACCCTGAATAGCACGCCCCGGCTCTTTATCGCCAAGAAGAATAACAGAGTCAGGGGTCCCTATTAGATGCACTGGAATGGAGAATTAGCCGTGGTATCTCTGACTTTGCCACTCTTCGTTAACATACAAGCGTGAGTTGTGAGCACAAGGGTGGTTCCATTCTTTCTAAGAATGCCTTCCTCGCTAAATACTTGCTTCCAGACATGGCGCTGCGTTGCCCAGTCAAGGCCACTGAGCACATCATCGACAACCACGACCTCTTTCCTTGCGTACATTGCCCTGGCGAGCGACTGCAGGTGTCGTATGTCAGGATGGGACTTTTAAAGGCAGGTCTGGGAAGCGGTACTTACAACACGCAATTTTTGTCCTCCACTCAGTGACAAGCCCTTGCTTCCAAGCAACGCCGAGTCGCCGTCGGGCAGGTCCTCAAAGTCTCTATCCAAAGCACAGGCTCTAACGACGGAATTATACAACTCTTCATCCCAGTCAGATTGGCCAATGATATTTTCCCTTGCGGTTGCATTCACGAGCCAAGTACTTTGCGCACAAAACGCAACATTGGATGTCTGCTTAACCATGGCGCCCGTAGTGGGAGTTTGCCCCAGGAGAGAGCGGATCAGGACGCTTTTTCCAGAACCGACCTTTCCTGCAATGACTGTAAACGACCCGGGCTCAATGGAGAAATTGACATCAGAGAGTATCGGTTCGTCCTTGGACTTGACTTTGATTGTAGCGCCACGGGCAGCAAAAACTGGGTTACCAGAAAACGTAGCCGCGGTACCGGCTTCATCAGTATAAGGGACTTCAGTGGTCGTGCTGCTACCTTCAGCGATCTCGACAAACTCCTGAAGCCTCTGCGCGGCGGCAAGCGAGCTGAACAAGAGCGGTACAGCGCTCGTCAAACGCGCCAATGGGGCGAGCACAAGTCCCATAATAGCGAGAGAGGTAAAAGCGGTGGTAAGATCCAAACTAGCCTTTCTGTTAAGTATGGCAATGCCGAACGTGGCAACAGGCGCAAGACTGCTAGGTAGATTTCCTGCAGCTTTCGGTTAAAAGGTGTCCCTCACGAGCGTTTGGAAGCGCTTACCAGCCAAGTTCATCAAAGTAATGAGGTTTCGAAACAGGTATGACTTTTCAATCTGTGTGTCCATGTGACCGGAGATGGTTAGACGCCACGACTCGACGAGTCCGAGCATTTTGGTTTCCTTCATCGCGCCAAGCACTGTCGTGGTATCGCCAAGTCGGCGCTGAACAGATTCTGACCATTGCCTCTGAGCCAATCCCATGAACTTCGACAAATATGCTGAGATTAATCCAGCGACTAGAGACACGGATTAGTGGCGGGGCTCGATGCGGATGTATTGGATGATCGACACTCACGGACAAAGGTAACAGCCGGTCCAATAGCTCCAACGCCAACCTGCCTCCCCAAGAGCCAAGCTGCAACGCACACTTCAACTGGGATGATCCAAAGCTCATGAATATCGGACAAGGAGGAAGTGACGCGAGCGACATCAGTAGTGATTAGCGTCAGAGTTGCGGATCCCTCTTTGGCTCCCGGTTCAAGACCGGTGGCATGATGGAGCACAGTTGATATAAGGGCGCCACGGAGAATGACTGTTATGCGAGCTTCGTACTGGTCGTAGAAACTTCGAATGACCTACTGGGATATTAGCAATTTTCCGAGCTGGGGTAGGTCGGATTGAACTGACAGGGTCCAAGACAGAAAACAGCGCAACTGCAACAATGATAGCATAGCCGGCGTCCTTGGGTTCGGCCGCATCGGTTCCCTGAAGCTGCATATAAGTGAGGATGCGGGTGATGAGAAAGGGCTGTGCGAGTTTAATGAGTGCCAAGGCAGTACGGGGGATAGCGCCGAGGAGGATGCTGAACTTGTTCGCGGTGATAAGGTTCCATAATAGAGCATTCTTTCCAGAACCCTTGTGGCGCCTCCAGTCTCTTCTCATGCGATCCAGAAGTGGTCGTGAGCGAAGGTCGCCGCTGAGTGCGTACATGTCGGCAGGGGTCAGAAACGACTTGTGACCTTTAATCAGAAAGTCATTGATCCAAAAAAGAAACCCTCTGTTCATAAGTCCGCTCGTTTCCTCACGGCCATACGTCTGCCAGTCTTTGATGAGGATGGATCGTTTGCTCTGGTTCTCTAACACCAAAATGATGACCTTGGCGGCGAGGGCGGCAGAGAAGTAGGCGGCCACATGGCCAGTGTTGCCCAGAAGCCATAGGGTGCGGCAGCGAACTCCGTCAAACAGAATGGTGACGAGAAGGTACGCAGTGATGAGGGTTGAGGGGATAATCGTTCGTCTCTGCTCCTGCTGCGTCAAGACGGTCAGAGTCAGTGCTGCTGCGACAGCGAGCGCAGCGGCGGCGATCGAAACGCTTTCGGCCGGTGCATCCTGGGCAGCTTGGACCCATTTAGTCAGGACAATGGCGTTGAGGGCACAAAGAATGGCACAAGCGGCCTGTCGTTTATCGCGCAAAGATTAGTGGATTCCGTAGCCGCGTCGCACAGGAAGCAGTACTCACGAGCTTGAGGTAGATGATGCCGCTGGGAATGGTCTTGGGCTTTGCGCCCCAAAGCTGGGAGATCCGGGCCAACGCAGCCAGGATGAAGATGATGGAAGGCGCGAGCGCAAGGAAGTAATCTTCAAACAGAAGCGTAAAGTCGAACCGGCCGTGCCCACAGAGGTAGGCAAACGGACCGATGCGGCCGTCGCAGCTGGCAAAGCCGGCCCTGGTCAGCATTTGCTGCCGGATCGGCGTATGCCAGTCACTGTGCTGCCACGCTGACATTGTTTAGCTATCAAGTCAGCCCAAGCGTCAGCAGCGTGCAATTGAGAAGAGAAGTTGCAAACAAGCAGTGCCTGTTGGTAGGCAATGCGCGATACATGTACTCCGCGAGGAGCTTGTTGGCGCCAACCGCCCCCGCGCGCCCCGGCTAGGTGAAGCGGAGACTTCCTCTTTCGGCCATGACTCTTCGGCCAGCCTCATGTACGCTAGGGACGCAGCCTGATATATGTGGGAAGAAAGGATTACGCGTGCAGCTAAGACAAAATAGGGAGGAGGATAAGCAGCTCGCTTATTTTATGCACGGAGTATTCTGAGAATAATGCCATTCTTTGTATGCGCCGCGTTCGAGTGGACTGCGGCACAGTTGGCGACCGGATATGAGATGATTTGCACGCAGTACTAGAATGTAAGGGCGATCGCCAAACTGGGGCCACCACAGCCCTGGCGGTGGAAACACCACCATTGACAGCCTTGCCCATGTGGAATGCGGGCTTTCCTCGATCTTGACGGGGTCTGAGTAAGTAATTACGCCAGAGCGGGTCATGCGGCAATGCCGCTTCTCCCCTCCTGATCTCAGTATCGGTGTGACAAAATTGGCGGTGCGAAGGAAGCGATTACCAGGATTTCAACTGACGGCTGTGGAGCTGGTGATTTATTAGCGATTGGGGCAGCACGTGCATGGAACATTTGTTAGCTTACGTAGAACGCAGCGCGGCCTGTCCTTATCGCGCATCAGCCGCCTATCACTAGACTTCTTGGCCCTTCCGTCGCTCTGACCCTCCCTGTCCTGTGTGAAAATGGACACGAAGTCGTACTTGAACGGCCCAACGACTAATGTATTTGGAGACGAATTATCGTGGTGTGGCTCGCATCTCAGTTTGCGTCTTCCATGTTCGGAAGCGTGTGGCAGTTTGCCCTCCGGAAAGTCAAAACATGGCAACAGGCTATAACACTCTGTAAGAATTCCACACTACCCACTACCGAGTAGAGTACTGCTAGAAATACTTCTTACTAGTCCGCAGAGAACCAGTTGAAACTTGGGCGAAATCGTGTAGGGTAGCAGAAGTTTGAAGCATGTTGGCAGTGCGCAGAACATGAGCGTTACATAAACATGCCTCTAGCGACATGGAAGACACACCTATCAAATAGCTCAACTCGAAATGTAAATGAAAAAATTATCTCCAATCGGTTAGGGTAGCAGGACCTGAGCATGAGCGGGAGCGAGAAACGCAGGCATCCCCATACGAGCCACTAAATATGCACCTCGCGTATTTGGCGGCCTTGCCAGAAAGGGTCGTCAACCCCACGCTCACCCATAATAATCAGCAACGGTCGGAAAGGGTCGGCTCATCGGCGAGGATGAGCCAGAGCGACTGCCAAGTTTCTGATTGCAGCCACAACACCGTACGATGCGTTGGTAGATTGTTGCCAGCACGCCGGAATGTCGCGCTGGGGTGTCCTGCACCGCCTGGAAGCCACTCCCATCACTGTCCCAAAGTCATGCAAGTGTACAGGCCCGAAGAAACGTGGGAAAACAAGCTTAACCGTAGTCGCCCTCGACGGCGTCTTACCTGCTCTAATGCTGGGCGACTGCAACCTTGGCCCACAACGTGTTTCTGCGTCGCCGTGTGAGCAGCTGTTGCGGCGGCCGAGCGTCGTTGGGCGTCTGTGGTACAAAACATGCTGAAATGATACGCAACTCAACTCATAGCCTCAAAAACTACGTAAAGCACAAGAGCAAATCATGTAAAACAAAGCAATTACCCTCATCATCCACCGCCAGCCACCTCCGTCTGCCATCAACTTTCAACTCTTCGCAGACACGGGGCCACGGCCGGAAGAAACCGTCTCGGACCGTCGGCCATGCGCTTCCGCCTGTGGCGGCCCCTCGCCGCCCAATTCCTGGTTCTGGCAGGGGCGGCCGGCCGGTGGGCCCTCCTGCTTCGGTCTTGCCCAACGCCTCTTCAACGACCCCCACCACAACCACCTACGCAACGATCGCCCGACTTCGCCGTCGCCCGACTCTGGTTCCTCACTCTCTTTTCTCACCTCCACTTGCCTCTCAACCAAGATTTCGCGGCAAAGCACAAGATTAAACGTCTGCTGGCCAGCATTTCGAGCCATCACTACGCAATCGCTTTCCATCCCGGTGTATATCCTGCTTCTGTGACACCGTTTCCCCGGCTCAGTGGTGCCGTCGCTTCGCTGCGTCGCGCCGCCCGACGGCCCGCCCGCTCCTCCATGAGACCCTCACAATGGAAGTAGACTCCAACCCTGCTGCGCGCCGCTTTTCCCTGCCGACGGGACATGTCCGGTCGTTTTCCAAGGCGTCGCTCGACGCAGCTGTCGACCGCCGCCCCAAAAAGTCTTCTTCCACCTGCGCGACGTGCCGGCAGCGCAAAGTTCGCTGCAATGGCGCCCGCCCCATCTGCACCAACTGCCAACGCCTAGGGTTCCCGTGCTCTTACGATGAATCCGACGCGGACGCTTTCCATATGGCGCTGCCGCGTCGTCGTGTAAAGCAAGCATGCCTGACCTGCCACAGCCGCAAAGCAAGGTGCTCCGGCCACATGCCGACCTGTGAACGATGCAGAGCTCAGGGCCTCGAGTGCGTATACCGACCAACAAAGCGAGTCCGTGGCATGGTGCGTGTCGGTAGCGATTCAAAGAGCCAGAGAAGCGACTCCGCGGACCATAATGGCCATGATGCTCAGGATGACAGTGACCGGATAATGAGTGACCAAGCGAGCGTGGCCACACCGAGCAGCTACAATAATGACGGGTGAGTATTATTCATATGCTTGTAAACGATGCAATTGTGCTCGCGTCATGCTGATTGCTTCCTCATAGCCCCTCACTAAACGAGCCATTTGACTCACTTATTCGGCGCACATTTGACACCTTCTTTCGCCACGTGCACCACATTCCCATGTTCTCCTTTCTCCACCGCGCCTCCCTCATGGAGCAACACCACGCCGGAAAAGTAGACAAGGCACTTTTACTTGCGCTTGTAGGCATCACTTCATGTCTCACTGACATGGGCCCAGGAGTTCGCGAGTACGGTGATGCCTGTATCGACGAGGCGATATCGCGAATCTTTTCCGACTATACTGTACCATCGACTATCAAGGTTCAAGCTCTAGTCTTCATCATTAAGCACCGCATACTCTGTAACAGATTTGCGAGTGCCTTTATGCTGTTTAGCCTTGCGTCTAGATTTGCCGCCGCCCTTCGTCTCAATCACGACAGCCCGAATCTCTGCTTCTTGGCCCAGGAATCTCGTCGGCGGCTCATGTGGTCTCTATACTGTATTGATTCTGGTATTGCAGCGGGATACTCAGAATTTGCTCTTTGGAGAGCAGACAGAATCTATGTTGACTTGCCCTGTAATGAGCGCAATTTCGAGTTTGACCTGTCCCAGCCCACTGAGAAGCTCATTCCGGATAGTCCCAATGAATCACCAGAGCCGCACTCTGAAGATATCGGAAGTCTTGCGCTACACATACGTATCTTGCACATACGTCAAAAAATCATCGAATTTACAAAGACGGCCGTCGTGAGCCGCAACATCAATGCTGCGGAGCTGCAAAACCGGGCCATGGCTTTACACCGAGAACTCGACGACTTTGCGTATAGACTACCGGCTTCGTTTCAGTTTTCAGAAAACTCGCTCCGATTGCGTGCATACTCACCTCGCATCTGTGTCTTTGTCATGATTCATATTTGGTGGCGACAGTGTTACTGTGACTTGTATCGCCTAGGCATGACAGGCTTTCGAGATGCACTGCCACGAGAGACGCTGGAAACATTTGACCAAAGCTTTCTAGACTACTGCCAGAGTCAGTGCGTTGAGCACTCCCTGGCAATGGCGGGCATATTTTCCTCCATGGAAAAGCTAGGTGCACGGCCCGTGGCAGACTTGGACTTTGCCATCTGTGCTTTCCAATGTGCACGCATGCTCCATTATGCCTACCGGTTGGATGCCAACAAATTTAACCTGGCCGCGGAGGCTGTTCGCGACCAATCCAAAGTTTGCCTCCAGGTCATCAAGACGTGCTGCGCAGGTCCCGCTGCGGCAGGCATCCAGGCCGACCTTGAAAAACTCATCAGTCAAGGGCTGGGGGCAGTCGAAACGTCGTCGCCGGTGCTGGAGACGCAGAATGCACAGGCCTCTGCTGGACCAACCATCACCACGGCCTTCCCACAACACCCAGTTCTGAAGAATATTCAAGTTGGCGAAGAGCCGTCTGTGATCCACTCGCCATCCCACCCAAATGGCGCAAATCGACACGAGACATACCAGCAAGCGTCTCGTCCATCTATGAGCGGCGCTGGCACTGGGTTTTCTCCATCGCTGCTCCCTGATCCATGGATTCCGCAAAAGGCGCAGCCTAACCAAGAAGTCGCAGGGCAGTCAAACACGCCGCTGGGCATGGACCAATCCGCGCGGCAGCAAGATTTTATGTCCGGCGGCGAGCTCAATAATGCGTATGAAGGTGCCCTTGAAGGACTTGGCTTGGATAACGGGCTTGATTACGCCATGGGCGTCATGGATCTAAGTACCATGTGGGCGCCGAGCGCGGAGTGGATGGCGCCAGAGTTTGCAAATGGCGCTGGAGTCTGATGTCGTTTACAAAGTACAATTTATATACCCTACAGCAAGTTATATTCTGTTGAGCTGAATAATGGCATACGTGGAATTAAAAAAGAGTAGATACGGCTTTTACGGAAGGCTGGAAGCAAAAACGCGTTACGTATGGTTAGCCATGAATAAAATATACATGAGAGGCTATCAAAATACCAAGGAAATCCCGCAGAGCTAAAAGGAGCAAAATAGTACAAAATTTTTGAAACCCGCTTATGACGCTGCCTACATCTTGACTCGGAAAAGATAGCGCAGCTGGACCTGTTCGATGTCGTAGCAAATGTATTCGTTGTAGTAGAGTCCCGCGCCAGCAATGTTGGTGTTGTCAGCCTTGGCGGATGGGTCGGGCTAGCAAGAGTGTTAGTACATTCATCAGCAAAACAAACTGGATACAGAATGGAAAATAAGAGGGCAGTTTGTCAACGTACCATGCTAATGCCCTTGAGATCCTTGTGAACGGCGCCGGCGTCCATCCATTTGGGCGGAGCAAAGGTGCCCTGGCCCTTTGTGCTGTAGGCGCCCGCCTTCTTGGCCGTCTCTGGTGCATCGTAGGCGGCGTTTGTGAGCTCCTGCATCGGGTTGCCGAGCTCGGCTTCGCAGAGCAAAAGGAGACCCTCGCCGTTGGACATGCTGGAGCAGCAGTACCCGGCCGACTTGGACGACATGTCGGCGAGGTAGATGCCCTTGCCAAACATGTAACCCGACACGGGAGCCTCGGGAGGGGCGATGCGCAGTCCTTGGCTGAGGATACCGCCAAAGTTTGTGCAGCGGGAGCCATGCCACAGAAGGCGGCGATCGGAGGCGACGCTGGCAAAAGGGGAGTTGCGGAAGCGGGTGCGCTCGCCGTCGCGCTCGATGCGGAAAATGTCAATGACGGTGTACTTGTATCCATGGGTAGAGCCAACGGTGCCGGAGAGGTACTTTTCCAGCGTCTTGAACTCTTTGGTGGTGCGCTTGAGGGGTGTCATCTCCTGCAGGCCGAGACCCTGGAACTTGCGGTCGAGGTGATGCACGGTGTCCGTCTTGCGGTCGGCCTTCATAAGGTCGGCGGCAATCTTCATGTCCGACAGACTCTCAAGCAGCTCCACCTCGCGCTTGAGTGTGCGCTGGTCCCGGATGATGGGCGGTCGGTAGCGGCCAAAGTCGTGCGGGATGAGCGAGTAGTATGTGTTGGAGAGGTGTTCGGTTGCGCTGGGGAGGGAAGTGGAATAGGTGCTCTGCGCGAGCGTCGGGTCGTCAAAGAGCGCCGATAGCGATTTGAGCTGCTCAAAGCCGCGCAGGATGGTGGCCTTGCTGAGCTTGCCGAGGGGCATCTTGTTGGCGTCGTAGTTGAGCTCGGCCATGGTCGCTTGGAAGAAGGCTTGGTTAAAGATCATCTCCATGAGCTTGCGCACCGGGTCGTCCAGAGTGCATTCTGGCTCTGGCTCTTCCTTCTTCACGATGGCGTCGTCCTTGTCGGCTGGCTCGTCGTCTTGGGACTCTGAGTCCGAGTCTGGCTCGTAGCTACGCTCGATGAAGGCATACTTGCCGGGTTTGGGGTCATTGGCACGGTCTTCCCAGCGGAGGCCAGATTTGTCTTTAAACTTTTTCTCAAATTGCTTGACAGCGTCTGCGAGAGTGCCGTTGCCGAGAACTGCCGAGGCACCAGATTCACCAACACGGCCCCAGCGAGTCCAAGTGCTGAATTTGTTTGTCTTGGGGTTGAGGAGAAGCTTCAAAGAGTCAGCTTTGCTCACAAGCCGGCAACCACTGCGTATGAGATTCTTACCTGGACAATGTAAAACTTGTTGTTATTGTGGGAAGCGTTTGTTTGGTTCAGGGATGCATCGTAGATCATGCCGGTGTCGGGGCAGATGTAGACTCGGTTGTCCGTTAGGGGGCAGTGTGTATCGACAGGAATGACAGCATCCTTCTTCTTGATGATTTGGCCTTCTGCAATTTGCTCTTTGACGGCTTGATCATCGCTGATTTCCTCTTGCTCTTCCGCGTCACCCATTTCCTCATCTTCGTCTGTCTTTACAACTGCATCGACGGCTCCCTTGGCTCCGCCATTGGTGCCGTTTGCCGCCTTGGTCTTTTTCGACGCCGGTTGCTGCTGGTCAGCTGAGTCGTCGCTTTGCGGGTTTGCGACGGCAATTGGGCGCTTTTTTGCATCCGTAGCGGCTTGTTGATCAGCGTTTGCTTGGAGGTAGGCAGCTCGCGCTTGTATGAGTTTGTCCTCTGTCTCAATTACATTCTTCCAAAGATGGCTATCGTATTCGACGAGCTTCTGCTGCCTGTCGCATTCGAGCAGCCAAGATGCACGTATGAGTGGGAGGCCCTTACTGTTGGCATTGATGACTTTGGTTTTATTATAGGTCACATCGTGCCGAGTGGCGATGACATGTGTGACGTCCTTGGTAACAGACTCTTTGACAAAGGCACCAAGGTCGTCGATGATCTGGCGGAGAGACAGCATAGAATAATCGGAGATGTCAAAGTTGCCGCTGAGGGCGAGAACGAGGCCGCTCAAGGGCTGTAAAACTGCGCCATAGGGTACGTTTGAGTCTGCGGTTGGCTGCGAGTCTGGCTGCGCGCCATTTGCGGGTGCAGCCGTTGGTGGTGGTGGAGCAGCCGCTGCCGCCGCGGCCTTGCGTCTAGGAGCCATCGGAGGCGATGAGGGCTGTGTGAAGTTGGACGGAGCTCGAGACAAGAATGTGAGAAGCGCCTTAGGCAATTGGCCTCAGGTAAGAAAAGGGCAGGTCAGGTACGAATGTTGATGGGGGAGAGACAGAGGATAAGGAGGCATTGGCAAGCGGTGTTTGGCGAGGCTGAGTGGGCGGCGGCTGAGCTTTTAATGTCGAATCGTCAACAACTGTTGGCAGGCAGCGCCTCAGTGGGCCGCCAGCTGGCAACAGCTGTACAAGTTACAGAGTACAAGCTGCAACTTACCAATTGAACTCGACTCGTGTAACACCACTTTGGTGTGACTTGTCCGGTAGCCTTGGGCGACCGGCTGTTCCTTGGCAGTTCCAAGCTATTGAGACGAGCCCGCTACCACTGAAAGTTTCAGTAAAAGTCCGTACTGTATGAAATGCTCAAAAACAAGGCCAAATGACCATTCAATTGCGCCTCCTCGTCCGCGGCCCCATCAAAGCTCTCAGGGGCAGCCCCGTTTGCTGCCTGCCAGGGCCCTGTCAGGGCCACACATTCGCCTCAACACCCCCGTCGGCTGCCTAGCCGGGTGGAGCCCAAGCTATCCGAGCTGCACGATGGGGTTGCGATGATGGCTGGGCTATTCCAGGCAGCAGACGCGACTGGGTCCAATTGATTCAGAAACTTGAGCGCGAAAGTTTCACGTCTTCACGTGCGTAATATGAGTGCCATTCGTGAAGTTCAATGGCGGACTGTGTGCCTGGGATTGATGTCCAGCTGTGGCGCATATGACTCCGAACCTGCAAGTAGGGCCCAATTGGTGGCACGCTGCCTGCTGCACATGATGGTATATTCTGCAAATCAAATGAAATAGAAATGCAGTTTGCATCCTTTTATGTATGGCAGAAACCTTGGTTATTTAGACATAAGGCCGCTTGAGGCCAAAAAGTCA
Source organism: Lecanicillium sp. MT-2017a (assembly GCA_003056585.1). Lineage (NCBI taxonomy): Eukaryota > Fungi > Ascomycota > Sordariomycetes > Hypocreales > Cordycipitaceae > Lecanicillium > Lecanicillium sp. MT-2017a. The sequence goes on along the minus strand of PXYN01000204.1, from coordinate 159,136 downwards.
CACTCGCACCGATATACCGACGACTTTGTCCAGATGGACACCAATATCCCGCACGTACTCTCGCATACAAAACCAACTTCAAAAACATTTTGGGCGTAGTAGGTATTTTGTTTTCTTTACTTAGCATCATATTTATACCAGTCGCGCCTAGCCATGGCAACCTTCCGCAATCTTCCGCACATTGGCTGACTCTATTTGCCGCTTTTCTTTCAGCAGGTGGAGGAATATTGTTCAGTGCGTGAGTCGCAGTAACTCGGGAAATTGTTCTGTAAGCGTTCCGGAGAGTTCCCAGTTTCGCAGATCGCAAACACGGCGTTCGAATTCGGGATGTTGTGTCATGCGTCCGTCTGGATGCTTGGTAATAACCGGCTCGTCTTCCGGCCACACAAAGCGTAGCGATTTGTTATACGAGGCCAGGTCATAAAAATCGCCCACTGTCGGGTTCGTGATGATTAACTCCCTCATTGCCGGCCAGGGCACGGCATCAATGACGACTGGATGCACAAGAAGCTGTTGATTCGAGGTTGGACGCAGCGCCTCCGGAACATCGCGGTAGAACTCGGCAGTCGGGTGTAAACGCCACTATAGTTGATTTTTGTAAGCCTCTTTTCGCTTCTAGGCCTCCTCCTTCGTTTCCTTTTGTCTAGAATAAACTAACTCGTATGAGACGATAGACGCAGAAGGCGGCGCCGAGAAGAGTCGGCAAGTCCTGGAACTCAAGTCGATGGCTGAACGTCATGATGGTCGCTGCAATGTAGTTGTCCGTCTGAGGTGTGGGAGGTAGTAGCTTTTCCCACGGCGGTAGGTCTCGCGGAAGGACTGTACCCATGTTATTGACAAGCAGTTGTAGCGCTGCTAGTTCGGTACAAAATGAGGCTTCTCCTTCGTTGTGGTGGCCGCACCGGCACATAAGCTGGGCAGGGAGGATGGAGGAGGGCAGCGACACTGACGAGCCCGATGATTTTGCGTGGATCACGGTGCCTTTATACGGTAGGAATGGATTCGAGTGTGGTGCATAGGGCTGGGGATGTATCATGGTCGACAGGTTGGCTTCAAAAGTTTGCGCCGTGCCACCAGGGAGGCGGCGCTGTTGCTAATAAGGCGCAGATAGAGTTAGCATTGTGCACAAGAGGATAAAAGTTCCTTTGATTTTCGGGTTGCCCATTTTAGTGCTCCCATATCCTACCGCGTCCTGCCGTCCCGTTTGCAATTCATGTCGTTAGTTTTCAAACAACCTCGGCAACTGTCAACTCGCAACCCAGGCGTCACAACCCAACCGACAGCAACCAGAGCGGAAAGGCAAAGGATATCACGCCCCAACAAGCAGAAAAGACATACTGGAGACCTACTATTGAGATTTTCCGCGTTGGCAGGTGCGGATAGCCAGGCGTTGGAGGTATTGCTTGTATTGGACGAATCTTGCGTTCCGACCGAGTCGGATTCCTCTTGCTCGCCTTTGGAAGAAGACTCTCCTATCTCGGGGTCGCCAGTCAATCGCCGCACGTGTTGGACCAGCTCACTAATGCTTGACCGCAGCGAAGCAACGTTCTTCTCGACGTCATCCAATCGCGCCTTGTGCTCTGCGCGATTTGAACGGTGCTTGGCCCTGTCAATGTCACGCTTGTGAGCACGCTGCGACTCCGTCAAAGGGCGTCTTTTGGCTTTGGCTTTGCCCTTTGACGACGTGCTGGACTCCATAGTGTAGTTGAGCAGCCGTGTGCGAAAGATTGCAGCGAGCAACTTGTTTAAAGTATTTTAGGGGTGCCTACTCAGGAGTAGAGAGTGAACGAATGGCCATCAAGCAAAATATCAGGCAGGCCAGTGGGCGCCACGGGTGGGGAATGCAGCTTTCTTGCTGCGCGTCGCCTCCCCATCTAGACCCTGGTAGAGAGAGGTGTCTTGAAATCTGGGCACTGGCCCTCTTTTGCATGTTTATGAGGATGGCGTACTGAATGGAGTACGAGTCCATCTATTCCTGGCTGGTAGAATGTCGCGGCCGAGTCGGTCAGGGTAGAGATGCCCGTCGGATCCCGGCCACGCACCCTTAAACTAAGACGATACAAGCCAATGACCTATGAGCACAGGCATATACACGGACAAACACGTCGGCCAGCTGCCAGAAACGTATTCTGGGTCGGTGCTGCTGAAACTGGGTGCATGCGGCGTTCCGTGTGGTCTGCGAATAAACTTGCAGAGATGGGTAGCGCCCTGCACGGCCCCAAGCCGCCGTTCGCTCTGATTCGCCAGCGTCGACGTCGACGTAAATCAGCCCTGCTACCCTGGACACCCGTCGGCGGCGGGGACCTTGTGATACATTAGCTCCCTTCAACCGTTGCAAAGCCGGGAGCTACTAGTTAGAGATGTGTTCAAAACCAATTGTATGTACGCATCTCAAAGATATGTAGGGCCGTTCTTCGCACAACCCTGGCAACCCCGTTGTGTTGCCGTACATGGTCCGCGGCGGGTGCTGCCCGGGAGGAATCCCCGCGATCGGAGAGGGTCCACGGTGGGGGCCGCACCTTCACCACTTGGCAGTGTAGCCATCCCACCCCCTCCCACAGAGACAAGCCCTCTGCGCAGTAGTCACCATCAAGACAAAACTGCCGTTGGTGCAAATAAGCTTTGCACGAGCGGCAAAAACCCGTTGCACCAGATAGAGCCTATCATGTCGCAGACGTCACACCAAGAAGCCGCCACAGCGACAAATCCAGCGACTGCAGGGGGGCGAATCACCAAGAGGTCATCCAACGCGTATGCTCATCTATAATGTCACCATTCTCTATTGGCGCTGCTTTATTGTTGCTGACAGGGACAACAGCTGTAGCAGATGCCGCCGACAGAAAATTAAATGCACTGGCAAGTACCCTTGCGCGGCCTGTAGCCGTCGTAAAATCGCCTGTCAATTTGACGACTACGATCAAAAGGTTCTCGTCAATAAAGGGTAAGCATCTTCGAACACGCAACGCCAATAGACGTCCCAGCAAGAGAAAGACCTAACACATCTCACAGGTATCTCATTTCCCTTCAGCAAAAGCTTGCGTCTCTTGAGAGAGTTGAAGAAAACGGCACCGAAGGCGAAGGTGATGCGCAGAGACAATCTGGCGCAGAGGGTCAAGCCGGCAGCGACAATGCCGTGTATGGCGCACCATTTCACGATACGCCCTCGACTGCCAACAGTGGCGAGAGCACCACAGATCCGGCATTGCTAGCACAGTCGCTTCCTGATGCCGACAGTAGGTCGGCTCATGGGTTGCTGTTTGAAAACACAGCTCCAGAAGGAAACCACCAAAATGTGGAAGCGTCGGACGTTACTTCATTGACGAATCCGTTGTCAGTCGGCCCATCCGCTTTTATGACGTCCTCAAGTGGGCGAACTTGTACGTTATTGTATATCATATTCCTGGGTATGGACTAACAATTATCTGTAGTTTATCTGGGAACTTCCTCAAATTGGTCCTTCACCAGACGCGTTCTGAGTATGACGCACGAATTCGTCCACCAAAGCCCAATACCTTCTAATAATTTACTGTTTGATGGCGAAACATACGACTTGAAGAGTTATGCAAACCAGGATTCTGTCAACAAGGAAAACTCTGCCGTTCCGACAGTGGACTACGCGACTCACTTGGTAAACTCGGTCAAGTTCCACTGCGGGCAGCTCTTCCATCTGTTTGACGAGGAATCCTTCATGCGTAACCTGCACGACTTTTACGCAGAGCCAAAACAAGATACAACCCGGACCGATCTCTGGTATGTCCACTTTCTGCTTATCCTGGCATTTGGAAAAGCATTCGTCACCAAGACGAACCGCGGTAGGAGACCTCCCGGTGCAAACTTCTTTTGCAAGGCCCTCCAGTTATTACCGGATGCTGGCGTGTTGTGGATGGATCCCGTCCAGTCTACGGAACTACTTTGCTGCTTAGCCATGTACTATCAGTGCATAGACCACCGCAGCCCTGCCTACATTTACGTAAGTTCGATATCACCTCGCGGCTCTTATCTCCACTGACCCCATGCATAGATAGGGCAGGCTGTCAGATTAGCAATGAGCCAAGGCATGCACACGCACATGCCCCCAGGCCAACTCCCCGATAGCCACATACAGCGCTGTCGCAAAATATGGTGGACCATCTACGTGCTCGACAGAGAAATGACATCGCTGATGGGGCTGCCGCAAGCCGTCCGCGACGAGGACGTTCAAGCCCCACTACCCGCGGCCGAAGGTGATGCATTCCGTAGCTGGGCATTCACCATGCGGGTAAAGCTGTCACATTTCATTGCGAATATCGATAGGAGTACGTATTAGTTACCTGCCACTCAACATTTGCTGACAATGTTTATTACAGCCGTGTATTCCCCGGATGGACGACCCCAGAGAAACTTTTTACCTCATACCAAAGACGCTCTCGCTCGTATTGCCGACATCACAGACAATCTGCACACACACTTTCCAATACTTCTTGACGACGATACGAGCTGCATTTCCCGACTCTCCGCGCATCTTCACCTCCTATACCACCAAGTAAGCTGAAACCACGGTTCCTATGAGAGCTCTCTCTAACATACAATTAAGTGTATTGCTCTTGCAACGCGACCGCTTCTCTTCTGTTTCTACAGAATCCGCCTAGACTCCTCCAAAGCTTCTATTGAACTGCTCAACTCTTCTCAAACGGCACAGAATCTGCTCAACATGTGTCTTGATTCATCCCAGCAAATGATAACAATCCTCACCAGCCTTCATAATCAGGGCCTTCTTGGTAATTATACATCTTACGTCAAACGTAAAAACGCAACTTCTAACGGAAGTGCTACAGAAACATTTCTCCCATTCGATCTGGAGGCACTAGTGATTTCAACAACGAATATTCTCATTGCACCAGTGCTGTATCCGCAAACAAAAGCCAGCCTGGCCACCTGGGCACAAAAAGCCTTTGTGTGCTTCGACGAGCTATCAAGAAGCGGAAATCTAATCGCGCAGATCGAGCAGGCTGAGTTGAAGCAACTTGGAGAAATGGTTGAGAGCTTCCTCGCTTCCGAGGCGGTACCACAGGCCCACCACGTTGCCGACGCACTGGTTGCATTCTCAAACAACACAGGCGGAATAGTGCCTCAAGAGACGTATGGGGCCGCGACATCGGAAATGGCGCTTGATGACGAGCTTTTTGGCGCAGGGTTTTCAGCTGCCCAGATTATGGATATGGTCAACTCTATTAATCAAGATCAGAGCGATTGGATGCTGGAAGAGGTCGTGGACAAGGTTCTTTAGCACGGAATGAAGTAGTATATTAATAAAGTGGAATTATCATCTTTTACTGCCCAAATCATGTACTCTATAGTTTTGAATTGCTTTGGGCAATTTCAGCAAACTCCTTTACATCGCCAACACGCCAGCTAACATCATCAGTGCCGGCACCGCCAGCTGCAGCGCGCGGCTGCTTCCACCTCCATCGCTCCACATCTTGTCTCTTGTGCTTTGCTGCCAATAGATCCTTTACCCACTCACCAACAATGGGAAACATTTTAAATCCATGCCCGGAATCACCCGAAAGCACCACGACCGAAGCATTTGTACCAGGTACATAGTCGACGATAAAGTCCGAGTCCGCCGTGTCTGCGAACCAACACAGCTGCTTCCTCACCAACGGCCGATCCGCCAGCTCTGGAAGTGTCTGCGTGAGGAGCTGTCTGACTTTTTGCTCGTCGCCCGGCGGCATGAATGCACTGTCTCGTAGACTTCCAGGCGGCTGTGACACTCCTGTGCTTGGATTTGTGTTGATGTAACCACCTCCCATCGGGCACAGCTTCAGCAGGTTCATTTGCGGATCTGGCTCAAACATAAAGCCGAGGTCACGCGCATAGGTAACTGGCAAGTTGCGGAGGGCAGCGGCCTCCGAGTCTGTGAGCTGTACATGGGCAATGGACCAAGACTTGGCAACAACTTGGGTACCGATGTCAGGTAGAATATGGGAGACTCCAGCGCCAGCAGCCACAATGACGAGGTGTGCTGAGAATTGCTTGCCGCTCACAGTCTTGACTCCCTTTGCCACTTTTTGATTGTAGATAATCTCCGCCACCTCGCCATCCTGACCAAGCAGAAACTTAACCCCACGCGCTTTCAACTCTCTATACACGCTCGCGAGGGCGTTGGCAGAGTGAGCATAGCCATCATATTTATTGAGATAGCCCTTCCAGTCAGGAACAGGACTGCTTTTCAGATGCGGCACCTCACTACGGATATCATGTCCATTCTTAATGGTCACAACCTGTGGTTTGAGCGTTTTGCTGCTTTCTGCAGATGCCCGAAACCGTTCCAGAGTCTGCACGGCTTTGTCCGGCGCGTTACCCGAAACGCAGTGTAGGAAACCGACCTGATGAAAGTGTGGCGCAAAAAGGGACAGTGTCTTCCAAGCCTCGATAGCTTTCTATAGGGACTGTTAGCCTCTGACCAACTATGCAACGGTGGGAAAATACATACAATCGTGAGATCTGTGTAGAACGGGTCTTCGTATTCCGCTCGGACAATTTTGTTCAGGTCGTTGGCGGCCGAGAACCTCGCCGGGATCTGGGTATCCCGTTCCAGGATGGTAATGGCCGAGTAGCCGGCCTGGGTGAGGTGCAGAGCGGTCGACAGGCCAAAGGCGCCGCCGCCGATGATGATTACTGCGTCTGATTTGGAGGCAGACATTGTTGTGTCGCAGCCTTTTCAGGTATGGTGACCCTACCATAATGCGGGGATGAGCTTCCAGTGATATACAGCCTCAACTTGGTGTTCACGGTGGCCGTTCCCGGACCGAACGCCGGCCCCGCCCCGCCACTTCCACCTGCACCGGGAGGCATGCCGACCACGACTTACACGCGGGGTAGGACGGAGTTGCCCAGGCTCTGATCACATTTACCCAATCTTTCAAACAGACATGGAGGGTGGTAGCCATTTTTTCTCCAATTTTGCCCGTTTATGTCACGGTACCAAGGCCCGTGCTCAGCTGCCCGTTTCCAAGAATGGCGCCTCTACGATACACGGAGTTAGGTGATGCGGTAGGATGAAGAGCTGCAAATATAACCGGCTTTACAATGCATGCTATGAAAATCTTCGTACAAATCTAGCTTTTATAATTAAATAGTAGCAGCCTCTTCCGTAAAGAGACCAACATCTGCGCTCTCGGCCTTTTGACCACCTGGCTCACCAATGCTATTAAAGTACGAGCGCAGTTCCGTATTGGCAATAACACCAACGCCAAAGGCGGGCAATATCCGTACGCAGCGAGCCACGGTAGCCGGCACCAGGGAATGTGATATTCGGCTCATGCGCTGAGGCACGGTGCCAGAGTGCTGCGGCGAACAAATGTCCAACCCTATTAAATGTACCGGCGTCGCGACGACCTGCATCAGCGCCGGTACTGTTAATTGCGCAACCACCGTATGCGTATGTGACACTGTGCCGTCCTTTCCTTTTATAAAATCCGTCATCAGACCGGGCAAGCAGAAGCCGCCAAATATTGTTAGAGAATCGCGTAGCAGAAACGCCGCCATGGCTGTTCTCGGTACGCGTATTGTGGGCAGCGAAGCAGTTTTCGCTGACGACACGCTCGCGGCTCCCGCAGCAGTCGTTGCCGTTGCCGCTGTCGCTGTCGCTGGTGCCGCCTGTCCATAACCAAATAGTTGCGCAAAACGCACGTCCTTCCAGATACCCAGCGGCACATTCACCAATATTGTACTGGCCATTTTGATCGGCTCGACTGCTGAGGATTTCCACTTGGCGGCCGCGCTTTCCGACGCATTTGCTACAGTGTATGTCGCGGCATATAGCGTCCAGACAATGGCAAACGCTTTGCTCGTAAAAAAGGTCTTTGGTCGGAGGAAGATGGCTTTGACTTGGTTTCGGAGAGACTTGAGGAGGGGTTGTTTTGACACTGTTTGTTCGACGACAGATCTAGAATGGCGGTTAGCAGGAATACCGAGTGCACAGGACGCGGAGCACGCACCTATCAATTAACGTCACGACTGGCGAAATCAAGGTCGCAGATATCCCGGCGGCGGCCACATCTCCAGAAACAGACTTCCCTAGTGAACGATCGTGAGGCGGATTCATTATAGTCGAGTTTTGGCACAACCTTTGTGTACGAGTATGTGACCACCAGTTTGAGGCTCGTGGGCTCGAAACAAAGGCCACGGCCTATATTAGGGATAGGCCCGCGTGGGCGATCGGAGCCGCAGAAAAATCATTACTACATACCGCTGCGTCTCACTCCGCCGGTAACCAACCGAAGACCGGTGTTGCTCGTGGCACGCCCCCCGCTGCAGGAAGACGGCGCGACCTTTGTTGGGTGATTGGCTGCTCATGTGGCGGGGCGTGGAATGCGTAGGGTAATAATATCTGCGCTGGGGTGTGTGATCCGCGCGCCAGCGTACAAACTACCTAATTTAGACACCTATGAAGGGAAAAAAAAAACATTTCAACAACAACAATGGTGGCATATGAATCCTACCGAAATTAACCATACAATGATATCACTGGAAAGTACTTTACTCCTTCGTTTTCTCCATCATAAAGAATAATGCCGTATGTCTGATTCTGATGATACACCGTAGCTTCAGGAACGTATACTTACATGCAGGGAATCTGCCCCAAAACAATCCAATCGGCCTAGCCACGTAAAAAGACATCGGAGAATGTCTGTAGAGTAGGATACAACGCATAAACCATAATACAAGACTGCAGCATGGTGCTGAAAGCCCTGTTGCTTCCCTGGCTAGCGAGCGTACACGCGCTGAAGCCACCAACAGCTACGCACTCCAGCGAGATTGTTCACACTAACTCTGTCAACGTTTATTCCGGAGAGATTGTCCGGTCCCTAGCAGCAGACCTGGATCAAGTCATCTGGCACCAGGTTGCGAAAACGGACCCCGTGTACACATACGCCTGGCGACGAGTGACCGTTGACCAGCATCATGCGGTACCGGGCCAGGTCCCGATGCCCCACTATTTCACCGGCCCCGATGCCGTTCGCTGCTACTTACACGATGCTGAGACCGACACCGCTGGCTTAACTGGCAATAAAAAGCGTATAGCCGGGGAGGACTTGTTGTAACGTAGTCTTTTCAACTTTGTGAATCATACAGCTTCAATTCCCAAGATGATGTCCAGCGCAATGACCATGCGGCGATTGCCAGCCCTTCGAACCCGCGCATTCGCGCCAGCGGCCAGGTCCATGCTGCAGAAGCGAACAAATGCCACAGCTCCTTTCCGCCTTCCAGACGAGAGAAACGAGCCCAATGTACGCAATATCTTCCGAAGTGACACCTCACGAAAACAGGTCAATGCTGACTAGCTCCCAGCCCGAATATCGCAAAGGATCCATTGAGCGTCAGAAAGTAGAGGAAGCCCTCCGCCGCCTCCGCTCCTCGCTCCCCGCCAAGAGCGACATCATGTACAACGGCCAGGTGCAGGCAGCCTCCAAGTGGCTCGACCAGGTCATGCCGGGCGAGCACGGCACCGTCTTTACCAACTACCCAGTTGCGTCGCGCGAGCAGGTCAAGGCGGCCATTGACTCGGCGCTGGCGGCCAAGGAGGAGTGGCAGGAGATGCCCTTTGTGGACCGCGCCGCCATCTTCCTAAAGGCTGCGGAGCTCGTGGCTGGCAAGTACCGCTACGAGCTCATTGCAGCGACAATGCTGGGTCAGGGCAAGAATGTATGGCAGGCCGAGATTGATGCCGCTGCTGAGCTGGCCGACTTTTTCAGACTGCACTGCAATTATGCTGCGGAGATTCTTTCCCGGCAGCCGAAACGAGGCTCCGATGGTATCTGGACGTAAGTTACTCAAAATTTCAACCTTTCTTTTACCATTTCCTAACAAGACATGTTCTAGACGAGTCGAGTACCGCCCGCTCGAAGGCTTCGTATACGCCGTCTCTCCTTTCAACTTCACAGCCCTCGGCGGCAGCCTTGTCTCTGCCCCGGCGCTGATGGGCAACGTCGTACTCTGGAAGCCGTCTCAGTACAACATCTACGCCAGCTCGATTGTATACAAGATCCTCCTCGAGGCCGGCCTGCCCAAGGACGTCATCCAGTTCGTGCCCGGCGACGCGGCCGAAGTCACCGACGTAGTCCTCGGCAACCGCGATTTTGCGGGCATGAACTTTATCGGATCCTCTGATGTGTTCCGCTCCATCTACGCCAAGATTGGCGAGGGCATCGGCAACAAGACGTACCGCGAGTTCCCGCGCGTGATTGGAGAGACGAGCGGCAAGAACTTCCACCTCATCCACCCGTCGGCTGATATCCCGAGCGCGGTGAACCACACCATCCGTGGTGCATTCGAGTACCAGGGTCAAAAGTGCTCTGCTACTTCTCGCGTCTACCTGCCCGAGTCCAGGGCAGAGGAGTTCATCTCTTCTCTCAAGGCTGGCGTCGAGCGAATCACCATGGGCAGTCCCGATGGCGACATGGGTGCCTTCATGGGACCCGTTATTCACAAGAACTCCTTTGACAAGATTACCTCAATCATCGACGAAAGCAACAAGGACTCGGGCGTCAAGCTGATTGCCGGAGGTACCTACGACGGATCAGTTGGTTACTATGTCAACCCCACTGTCTACCAGGTTTTGTCCCCCGACCACAGATTGATGAACGAGGAAATCTTTGGCCCCGTCGTGGCCATCCACGTATACAAGGACGCAGACTGGGACGCTACCCTGCAGAGCGTCGACCAGAACGGCGGTGGCCTCGCCTTGACCGGCGCGGTGTTTGCACAGGACCGCGGCGCGATTCGACAGGCTGAGAATACCCTGCGCTACTCTGCCGGAAACTTTTACATCAGTGAGCCCCGCCTACTTGTACCCCGAACTGCGATAATAAATGCTAACTATTGTCCAGACGCAAAGACAACGGCTGCACTGATCGGCCAGCAGGCATTTGGCGGCGCTAGGTCTAGCGGCACCAATGACAAGGCTGGCACGCCTGATGTGCTTCGCCGCTTTGCCAGCCCGCGTACGATCAAGGAAGAGTTTGGACCGTTGGAGGGATTCACGTACCCGAGTAATGAGTAATTGGTGGAGTAGTAAAAAGTCTCCTAGTAATTACTGTAGCATAGCTGCTTATAGAAAAGTCTTCTATTATTTCACATGGTCGCTGCACTGAATATGCAAAAGGGTACAAATGAGCAAAAAACAATTGTTCTTCAAACTGTAATCGACCATTCATAAAAGCTAAAACATAAAAAGGTATCCTAAGTAGCAGAGTCGTAATCAACTGCCTTCCTACGCCAGAAAATGTGGACAATCTCCTGCCAAAACCCAAGCGGTATCTCCTCAAAAGCATCCTCATACGCATCAATGGCGGGCTTATCCCAGGCCAAGTCCGCCTCTGCTGGTGCCACGAACTGCGTGCGCTTCAAAACTTTCCATCCCAAAAAGAGAACTGGGCCGACAAATACCATGGCGTAGTGGGTAAAGAGCGTCTTGACGTCAAAGTTGCCGGGCAAGAACACGGCGTATCCATTCGCTCCCAGGACAGCGAGAAAGTAGGCCAGCGCAGCCCAAGTGCCGTATGGCTGTAAGTAGCCGCAGTATGGGAGCTCGCTCCGGATAATATTTTGCGCCTTGGTGGCCCTGTAGAAGAAGACGTACGTTGTCGTTATGACGACATAGTTGATGATTCCGGAGCTGGTAACCAAGTTGATAAACCACGTCAAGACATCTGCTGTGCTGCCTGAGACATTGAGAAACGCCAGACAGGGGAATATCATGGTGACCATGAGGCAGTAGATTGGCACACCAGCAGAGGTGCACCTGGCCAGGAAGGCAGGAGCCTGCTTCTCCAGCGCCAGACCGTATAAACTACGAGTGGCATAGTAGGTGTAAGCATTTCCAGCCGAGAAGATACTCGTAATCAACAAAACCGTCGTGACATGCGGCAACACCTTGACGCCGAGGTTGTTCATGGCAATGACGTACGGCGACGCCGTCGCAGCCTTGCCGTTGCCAGAAGCAAGCTCAGACACGAGCGCGGAATCATTATACGGAATGACGATTCCGACACAGAGCGCGCTTAGCAGGAAAAAGAAGAACAGTCTGCCGTAGGTAGCCTTGAACGCATTCTTCAGGTAGCGTCTCGGGAGTTTGGCCTCGCCGGCAACCATGGAGACATACTCAGGGCCCACAATGGTGAAGACAGCGCCCCAGAGCGCAGACAGGAAGCCCTGGAAGCGACCCAGGTCACCAGTGGTGATATACTGGCCGAATGCACCGGGGTTGCTCCAGTACCTGAATCCGTAGGCGTCGTGCTGGGGGTTGCCACCGACCATGGTGACAAATGTGAAGCAAAAGAGCATGACGGTCAAGATGACCTTGCCTGTAGCGAGCCAAAACTCGCTTTCACCATACCACTTGACGGCAAAGACGTTGAGAGAACTGATACAAAAGTTAGCAACCAGTCTATATAGATATTCAACATAGGTTACTTACAAGTACAGAACAATGCAAACCGCCACGACAGCAGCAGCCGGTATGTCATCCCTCCAAAAGGTCAAGACGACATTAATCGCCGAAATCTCAAACGGGATATTAATAGCTTCATAAATGAAGAAATTCCACCCGGCCAAGAAACCAAACGCTGGATCGACCCATCGACCGGCCATGCGTATGAATGCACCGTTGACGGGCATGAAGACAGCCATCTCCGCCATGCTGTTGTTGGCCAGCGCAATGACGCAGCACTGCAGCGCAAAGGCGAGCAGCAAACCGCCCGGTCCGGCCTGCGCAAGGCCAGAGCCAATGGTCACAAAGGTAGCAGTACCAATTGATCCGCCAATGGCAATGAGTTGGATTTGGCGGTTGCCCAGATTGCGCTTGAGCTGGCCTGACCCTGAGGAGCTGCCGTCCCCGGAGCGGGCGTGCTCAATGTGAGCAGCCTCTTTCTCTTCAGACGCCATCATGTCAAAGTCTTTTTCCATAGATGACTTCATACTGACTGGTAAAAGCGGGTTGAAATACTTCTCCATATATAGAGCATTGAAGCTACAGTAGAAAAGAACTCTATATTTTCCGCCAGATAAGCCGGCGACGACCGCGTTTTATTCGGCATCATTGGCCATGTCACTCCCTGGCTCTATCTGGAGATCAGCCCCGCCTCCGCAATCAACCCCAAGCCTGGGTTACTGAAAATGGGTCGTGGAGGTGGATTCGCGGCTTCCTACTGGCGCCAGCTTGGCGCTACGGGAGCGGTCCCGGTCACTACGGCCCCAGACCCGAGTTTGCGGGCGTGCTCTGCAGATAACAGTATGAACTTGGAGTACCATTGCGTCATTTCCTTTCCGTAATCTTAACGCAGAGAATATTGCATTCTTGGCGAGAAATACCTCAGATTGGTGTATGCTTTTCTCTATCCGGAGATACGGGCTATCCGACATGCGAGGCCAGACTCCATCAAAAACCAACTTCCCGAATGCCGTAATCTACATATCCTCTCCAACACGTATCAACCGTATCGTATCTAATGCCGCGTATCATTCACATGGGTCACAGTCTCCATCAACCTCGCCGCCGTGACCGCCTCTCTCAGCGCCCGTCCCACATGGCCCCTCACCGCACCCTCCTCAAGCACCATGATGCCGCCAATGGTACAGCCCTCAGGACAAGTGCCCTGATCCCGCAGCACGCCCGTGTGCACGCCGCTCTGCAGCATCTCAGCCGTGCCCTTCATCGACTGGAAAATCATCTTCTCCGCCACGGCACGCGGCATGCCCACCGCAACCGACGCATCGACCAGCGCGTCGCAGATGATGGCGAAGAAGGCCGGCGTCGAGCCCGCCACGGCCGTCGTGGCGTCCATCAGGGACGGGTTCACCTGCACCGTCTGCCCGATGCGGCCGAGGATCGCCTCGGCCAGCGCGAGGTGGTGTGCTGGAGGCTTTGGCTCGGAAACGGCAATGGCCGTGAGAGACTGCGAGACTGAGGCGGCAATGTTGGGCAGCGCGCGGAGGATGAAGGCGCGGCCAGCTTGGTTTTCGGCAGTGGTCTTGCTGCTGTAGAGCGTCTCTTCGATCCGGGCACCCGTCCAGCCTGCGGCGATGCTAATAACGAGCTTGTCGGCCAGAGAATCGCGAAGACCGGGATGCGTCAACACGCCAGCTAGGTCGGCTGGGTCGACGCCGAGAATGACAACGTCGGCCTCTTGGGCGGCGGCGATGATGTCGTTGATGCGGACAGAGACCTTGTCGCCAAATCGCTGCGTCAGGAGGTCGCGCGAGGCCTCGCTGCGGACGCAGGCGATGAAGTTTGTAATCGGAATAGCTTTATCATTGTCGGAGCTCTTATTGACAAGGTTCGTGAGGATGGCTCTGCCCAGGTTGCCTGGCTGGCGTCAGTACCGAGAAGGGAGTGTAAGAGGGTGGGTCGGTACTTACCGCACCCGAGGATGCAGAGTGTAGAAGGTTGCTGTGACATCGTGGTGATGATTTTGAGTAGTCTATGTGTAAAAAGTAACAGTAACTACAAATCAACTCTACCGGTCTTGTGTATGCAACAGTAAGAAAAGGTAGCAAGGCGATTGGCTGTTATAAGCCATGGCTTCTGGTCGGGTCTACTCCCGACGTTCCACAAAATGATGGGCAACGTCCCCATTCGCTACAGAGTCCACACACATACACACACGGACACACCAAAAATGCGGCACATTCATCATTATACTCGTCAACTATTATTTTTCACCTAGTATATCTAACTTCATTAATGCATAGTATATCCTTTACCAAAAGCGCAACCGTCTCCAAGCCTCCTTCTTCAAGGCCGCGTAGCCATCTGTAGTTCTAGACGCCGCATCACGGTTCTCGGAGCCTCGCCGAGCCAGGTAGCCAATGCACTCAGATAGCTCGCCCCAAGTCGAGCACTTGGTCACGTCCGGGCCCGTTCCCTTGCCGTCGTTATTCAACGCCAGGAGGCCAAAGCTAATATGGTCCGCCATGCCCTGCAGCTGGGCAAAGCTCACGGGGATGGTGGGCAGGTTATCGCGTAGGCGCTGCTGGTGCAGCATGTGGGCGGAAAAGGCGCTCTCCTTGTTATGGGTAGCCAGCAGCAGGTTCACACCAGGGAAGGCGTTAGCCTGGCCCTCGCCAAAGTCGCCGAGCTGCTGCCGCAGGGCGCCCTGGGCAATGGCGTTATATGCATTGTCCGTGTCCGGCTTGGTGTCGTGCATGAGAGAGCGCTTGTCGGTATCGATGTAGGCGCCGCGCACGACCTTGATGCCGAGGGTGAAGTTGTCCTTGCTCGCGGCGGCGAGGTGCTTCTGGATGGTGTCGGGTGTGCTCTTGAGGTAGGCTTGGTAGGTGTTGAAGACGACGGCGTACCCGTCCGTGTTGAACTTGCGCATCATGTCGATGCCGACCTGGAAGATGCCAAACTGGAAGCGCTGCGACTCTGCGTCGGCAATGACGCGCACGCCGCGCTGTTTACACTGGGCAATAGTCTCCTCGAGAGCGTCGATAAACTGCTTGGGCGGCTGCTTCAACTCTGCCAGGGCGTTTGTGACGTCCGGTCCAGCGCCGGTAATTCTGCCGAGGATAGATGTCAGTATACATGATTTCATAGCCGCATAGGCAATACAATAACCTCCCGAGAGTGATGAAAACTTACTTTATAGCCAACTGATCACCTTCACTAAGCAACGCTGCCGTTCCCAGTGTTCCCTGCCTCCACGCCTCAATAATCGGGCAGATATCCGTCTTGGCCCCGGTGCCGGCGTCGCCACCAACGTGCTCCACGCCGGTATTATGGTCAAACATGGTCTCTCTCGCATAGGTAAGCATGGCACCGCGGAAACCCATGCCCTTGACGGAGCTGATCCATTTTGCAATCTCCTTGTCATTCTCCCCGGCGCAAAACTGCTTGTAGACAGTCTGCTTGAGGATCCACCGCAGCAGGCGGTTGCGGTTGACGTCGAGAATAGCCGGTAGGTTCGGCCGGCACAGGGCCGACATGAACGCCAACGCCGGCGAGAGCAGCCACGGCCGCGAGGAAATGGAGTTTATAAAGAGAGATCGGATGAGGACCGCGTTGGGCAGGCTGGCCAGCGACGAGTTCATGGCCGGCGCAGCCTCAGCGGCCTTGGAAGCCTCATTTGCCGTGGCGGTCGCGCTCGGCACGCACGTGGCGGTCGATAGATCAGGGGGACCAGAGCGGAAGCATCTCTTGTCTGCGAATCTGCCCTTTTGCGCGGCGGCGACGGGAAGAATGCTCGCCTTGGCCAGTCCCAGCGTGCTGTAAGTGGTGCCGACGAGGGCCCGTCCACGCAACGCCATGACAGCAGAAGTGTATATTAAAATTAAAGAAAGGTTCCAAGAACAAAAACAAAAGAGTCAAAGGAAAATTGTTTATTAGAAGAGTTGACTCTATTGTAAATGCTGGAATGAAGAAAAAATTATCTGATTGTCTGTTCAAGGGCAGACAAATACACCCATATAGAAAGGGCTATGGGGTAATGGAAACCCAAAAAAACATCGGCAGCAATACCGGAGTACCGGCCTATCGAGCGCCTCTCACTAGGGCCATGTGACCGACCACTGCCGGGCCAGCAAAGCACCGCCCTTTCCCAAACACTAGGCACAGCGAAAGTTTCGGCCTACCTACTTGTCTATCTGGTGTGGTGGTGCCGCCTTTCCCCTCTTCTCGCCGGTGCACCTTTCGCATTCGGGCGGGGGCCCGGCGACGTCTAGAACTCTGTTTTGGTGTGTTTGGTGAGCGTGTGTATGTCTAGCGGGAGGACGTGCCGGTGTGAGAGAACCGGAAGATTGGCGATGGCGCTGCTCCTGCTTGCGGGGGTCGCACCGGGCTAGATTCCCATGGGGTAATGTGAATCGCTGAGTGGCTCGAGATGGGTCCGACGACGGAGCCGGGGAGCGTGGATGTGGGATAGCTCGGGACTAGCTGGTGGCATGCGAGCTGGCTAGCGGATCTCCCATGACGGATGCAGCCCAGGGGTCCTTGACAGCCTTTCGGGAATGGTTCCTTGTTGCTAGCGTCACATTACAAGTTCAAGCCAAGGTGCCAAAAAAGATAGAAAATAAAGACAAAAGAGAGTTGTCTAGCAAAAGAGTGTAAAACTACCTCATCACCCCAAAACCACATCCGCCCCCCTTCCCATTCACCAAACTTACAACCTCCAACTTCCTCTAATCCGAATCATCGTCATGCTCGTATCAAACACGGAAACATTACCGGCCAAATAAACCCACACAGCCAAACATCCTCCCGCCTCACCTCGCTAGGTACATCCAAAACTCATCTCCACTTGCATACCGCGTGCTTATCATCCTTGACATCGCAAAACTCCTTGCCCGGCCCGCCCGTGCAGCAGCGAATCGAGAGCGCCCGACCAGACCACTGCGCCCACCTCGTGCCCTTGCACGCCTCGTCCAGGACGACGGATTCGCCATAAAGGCGGGATGTGTGTGCGCTCTGCAGGCAGTCGAAGCGGCTAGAAATACGCAGGTAAAAATCAAGGTCAGTAAATCCAGCAGAAGAAAACCCCCGAAGAAAAGGAAGTGGCAAACTTACGCCCATATCATGCATCGCCCGCCATATATCGACACACTCCGTAGATTCCTCGTCATGGTGCCTCCCGCAATGACGGGAAGGTCATCTAAAGCAGTCAGCGATATTCATTCGAAGTAAACAAATACAAAGAGGAAAAGCCATCACGGTAAAAGAAACAAGAACTACTTACAGCAACGTCCAGCAAGCAAACTGACCGTCTCGCAATGCTCGCTGTTATCCTTTGCACACAACTGCACCTCAACCCTCGGCTTGCCCGTGCTCCCCTTGACCTCTGTCGAATTCCCATTCGAAGTAGCATTGCCTGTCGGGTCCGTAGCCGTCGACAGAGTATTCTGCACCGCCGTCGGTCCAAGCTCACCGCTCGTCGCCGTTGTGTTCCAGCCCGCTGCACCTCTGCCCGTCCAGCTGAGGTGCTGTGCAGTTGCAGTATACCCTCGTTGACCTGCACTCGTTACGACAAATGTCGAATTCGCCGACTCAGCGGCATGGGTAGTAGCCGCCAGTGCCGCAAGAGCAATCGCCACCTTCATTGTTGCTGTAACGTGCCACTCGTAAATATCAAACACGCCGGCTAAAGCAAAATTCACAAACAGCGAAAGCCGCAGGAGCAGCATCATATTTAAAAAAAAAAGCAATAACCCTACGTGTCTTTAACGCGGCAGAAAAAGCTAGATTGGTGGCTATAAGAGAGTTTTCATCTGTATAAATATGCTTCCCGTCGCGAAACCACGCAACGGCCAGAACAACGCCACGTGCTACGCGTTTCTCGCAAGCATCATCCCTTTCATGCAGCAAAAGCCAAAAGAAACGATGGAAACCAATGGAGCGCCCGAGTATCTGGTTTACATGACATCGTCGTCCTCATCTTCACTGACAACTTCACTCCCATTGTCAGTGGCCGTACCTGGGTCACTTTCATCGTCAATCTCATCAAGAACCAACGGGTCTAAAAGCGAGAACAAAAACACGTTAGCATCAACCACTTCCACAAAAGAAAATCCATAACGAAAACTCCCATGCCCAACAAAAAACACCAACAAACTTCAAAACAAACCCAGCAGAAACATGTAGAAGAAAAAAAGATCACTTACCAATCTTTCTACCCGTCATCCCCGCAATATTCGTCTTGACAAACGACACCCAGTCCGACCCCTCATACTCAATCGTATCTCCCGGCGGAAACCCAATCGACCCATCAGCCGGTCCATGAACCATGTGCAAGGGATGCTCAAACCCCAGCCTGCCAATCCGCAGATGCCTCAGCTTCAACACATTCTGCATGTCCACCAAGCCGCCAAACACCTCTGTCCACGCCCTCTTCCCATCGCCATCCGCCGCACAGAGCCGAATATCCCATAGCTGCAGACCCCTGAGCGTCGGCGCAAACTTGCCCGCCAGCTTGGTCACCATCTCCGGCCACATGCGACTGCGGCCCAGGCTCAGCGTCTCCAGGCACGGCAGCGCCACCGACGGCGGCGACGCGTCCACAATCGCCTGCTCCTCCTCGCTCAGCTCTCTCAGCGCAAAGACAGGCTTGGACCCCGCGGGCCTCGCCAGCCAGTCGAGGAAAAACTCCTGCGCCCTGTCGTCGACGGCGCTGTTGCACCGCAGCTCGCGCAGGTGCGGCAGATACCCCAGGAACCGCCGCAGCGCAAACGACTGCACCTCGCTCTTAAAGTCGTCTTCCTGCCCCGCTATCCGCGGCTGTTTCCCAACGCATAGGTGTAGCTTCTGCAGACCCGCCAGCGCGGGCAGCACCGACGGCTGCAGAAACGCCGGGATGTGAAACGTGCCGTCCCAGGGAATCGTCTTCTTGCGCAGCAGCAGCTCAATGCCCTTGACTGGCGCCGCTGCGGCACCCACGGCCCTGATGACAGCCAAAAACACGGCATACGCCTGGAAGTCAAACGGAGCCGGCACCTCGCACGGCACGCCCGTCAATCGATACACCGTCGCCCTTCCGTAACTCCAGCGCGTATACAGGCCATCACGCCACCGCGTCGGCGAATTCGTATCCCTAATAATAACATCCTCCAGATTCGGCAAGTTCCTCATCGCCTCCGCCAGCATCACCACATCCTGCCCTGTCTGCTTAAGCGCGACTTGCTCCCGATACAGCTCATGGTGCCGATGGTACTGGGCGCTAGAGAGGAAGCTGTAGTGGTGATGGCCTAGCCTCGGGTTCGTAATCTCCTCGACGTGAATGTGCAGGTAGCGCAGGTACTCGCCCATCCGGCTCGCGGAAATGTCAATGAGCGCCTGCAGGCTAAACGGCGAGAGCATAAACTGCCTGCGCACAAAGAACTCGCGCGCGAAGCTCGGAAACAGCGCCGCCTCGGCCCGCCGGCAGGTGAGCCGCACGCTGCCCAGCTCGGGCGTCGTGAGATGGTCGGTGATGCGCAGCAGCAGCTCCAGGGGGAGCCGCAGGAGCTTGCTGTCGGCTCCTGCTTCCGGGTATGTAGGCGTCGCCATTTTGGCGTTGATCAATTGTGTTTTAGGGGGTTGCGCAGCGGCACGCGAACTGCGTTGAAATTGCTTTTTTATGTCAGCTTCTGCTTCATTGATGAGTAGAAAATGTCACATACGGGCCAGGCAGCGTGCGTTTGCAGTTATATAGTCGTGAGACTCACCCTGAAGCTCAAGCAGCTGGCTCGCCTGATAAGGCACGGGAGGTGACAGGTTGGGATCCACCCGCAGCCCAGGCAGCGATGCACGGCCATCACCGCAAGCCACTCGTTCGTGCAGGTCACAATGTGCATGAAACAGGGAACGATGAAACTTTTCAGGGCAGGCTGTTGCCTGCATTGCAAATGTCAATTTTTGTGTTACCTCCAAGTATATGCTATGCAGCGTTGTTACTTGGATACATTACAGCGTCCTATCTGAGCAGCTCAATACACCAAAATGGCGCGCAATAACTGAGCTCAACACTCGCAAGCCTCATAACGCCTCTATCATTGTTCCGCAATTCATCCATAGTCCATTATCCAGAACAGCCAGAAAATCATCTCAAATCGCCAAAAAAAAGACAAGAAGAAATTGCACAGGCACTGGCCTGCAGTCTATATAAATGCAATCTATAACATTCGTCGCATTCGCTCAAGGATGCATCGTATAATCATGACTAAATCACGCTCAACGCCTCCTGAACATACAAAGGCTTGCTTTCATACCAAAAGACATTCATACTCGTCCCATGAACTCATTTTGTCGCAGGAAGCTCGTTGCCAACTCATCGCCACCCTGCTCCGCTGCCTCCATCCAGTGGACGGCAACGCACATCAACCCGGGGTCATTTCGAACATCATTGTCCTTTCCGCCCGAGCCTGCATTTTCTGCAGCGCCTGCATTGCTTCCTGAACTGTTCCTTGTATTGCCACCGCTGCCAGCTGAGGCTGTCGTCCCCTGTCCGCCAGAGCTGTTTCGCCCCTTTTCGTTTCGTCTGTACTTGTCCATGACAACCTGCTTAAACACTTCCCGCGGCTTGGAAAGGGGGAGGGTAGTGCGCTCCACAAACTCGGGGTTTGACAGGTAGAACAGTGCCAGTTCTCGCTGCGCAGTTGGATATCCCTCCTTTGCCGTAATTGCCCACATCCTGCCTACATCGCTGAGCTTGTAAGTGGTGGATGGCGGCGGCGGTGTACCTGTTGACGACTGCACAGCGCCGTTTGACGTAGTGGTATCAATCGCAGAATTGCGTGACTGCGTATGCGCGGCAAACACCTCATCCGCCATCTCAACCATGGTACGGCAGACCTCCGATTTAAGCTTCAGCGCTGCCAGCCCAACATTCCAAAACGCCTTGCTTCGCTCCGGCTTGTCCAGAATCGCCGGTGAGACAAACGACGAGATTAACTGCAAGTCTCGGAACAGTTGCTTCGGCCTTGAAGTCGGGTCCTTTAGCAGCTTAAGTAATTCCGACGTCAGCACGTCAGCACCATGCGACGTTTTCCAGCTCTTAGCTGTGCAATCGCCGCCATTGGCAGACAAGCATCCACATGGAGCCGATTGCTGCAAACGCCTCTCTTGCACACTGTCGATAGCTCCGTCGAGGGTTGCGCGGCGTGCACCATCGCGCTCCTGTCTGATAGAGCCCTCATTATCAGCAGTTGGCCACTTTGTCCTTTTCTTTCCGCTGGGAGGAATGGATGCCATGATCAGTTGCTCAAGCTCACGCAAGGCACTCAACTTTGCATATGGGCTTGGATGAACCGAAAACATGGTCAAGAGGCGCTTGTACGCGTTTTTAAAGGGAAACTCTGGGGATTCGTTTTCCTTCTGCGCAGACGCGTGACTGTCATCGCTTGCAAAGAGGCTTCCCGATCCGCGAGGTGTCGCAGTGACTTCAGGTGTATCGCTGGACCGCTCTGTGGCGCTCTCACCCGCACCACGTAGGTTGCCAAAGCTCTTCTTCTTCTCAATTACTCTAGGCCGTGTGGAGCTTCGACTTGGCTTTTCTCGCAACGCCGATTTACGCTGTGCGTGTAACTCAAGCGCCTCTTTGCGGTCGATACATTCTTGGCCCAGCTTGTTCAGCCAAATGTCGGTCTCGGATCCTCGAGATAGCAATTGATTTCCAAGATCAGATAGAAGCAAGCTTGTGAGCGATTGTCTGAGTTCCGTCAGGAATCTGGTCTTATTTTCGTCAGCGCTGTGCTGATACACAGTCTCGCTGGACGATGCCGAAGTTCCTGGGCGGCCAGTGGACATGCTAGAGTGAGAGTGCATCGTTCCATAACGCGGAGAGCTGGAAAAGGTTGCGGAGAGATTGGTCATGCTTGTTGTCGGGGAGTATGCTCGTGACATTGCAGACCCGGGGGACATTACGGATTGGAATGGCGACCAAAATGTGCTTATGGAGTCGGCGGTATACACTGGTGAAGAGCGATCAAAGGTCTCGTGGTTGTCCAGAACTTCAGAGAGCGGCACACTCTGCCTGGCAAAGCCATGTCGCATCGAATCGATGGATTGCTGGCTCATATTTTGACTGCTAATTGTCCGCAGGTCGCGGCCCAGCCCAGGTCGAGAGCCAGGCAGCGCGTGCTTCCGATCGTTGTCACTCATTATACTGGATGAATCATCTCCAGACCAGAGAGGATCTCGCTCGCGCGCTTTGAGTCGATCGTACCACAACTTGTCGCGCTTGTATAGCTCACTGGACCAGAGTACAGGTGCATCACGAATGGTCTCACCAATCAACTTGGAGATGCACTTGTCCACTTCACAGCAGAAACGATGAATTCGTTCCTCTCCCTGGCAAAAGTTTTCAATCCCGTATTGGTGCAGCCAAGCCGATGTCATTCCAGCCTGTTCATCCCCCAGCTTATTTGGCCCGCCTTGCTCTTTCGGTGCAGCGAGGATGTCAACGACTTGTGATTCGGTCCGGTACAAGTATGAGGAGCTGTTGGATTTGCCGTTGCCATTCCGAGATCCTTGCAATGATCTCCACCTGTGTGGCGTGGCCATAATCTTCAGAGCCTGGCATACGTCTCTGCTGTGTTCATACTCTTTGGAGTTGCGAACGTCGGCAATGTACCACATTTTGTCACGGATAGCCCTAGTCCGTCGCATCATGCGGTCGATTTGTCCTTCCAGGCGGTCCTGGCTTTGTTTCAGCCAGGCCAACCACGCTTCATATTCCTCGATTGCCGAAGCGGATCGTCGGATGCAGTCTCGCGGCTCGCGGGAAAATATGTTGATCAGAGCAGCGTATCCATTCTGTTTCAGGGACGTAGACGAGATACTGCGGAGCTGGTTCAGCGTCTTCCAGTAAATATGCGACGAAACAAAGTCGGACTGCGCCTTGGCTTGCGACCACGCAGCCTTTAGCATAGTAATAAGCAGAGGAGGCTCATTATCGCTTGCGCCGTCGCCGTTGGAGTACTGCGGTGTTTCTCGTGTGGGCGCGGGGGGCTGGCTTGCGTCCGCGTTACCACGTTTGCGGCGAGATGAATGCTTTGACAGACGTGAAGCCCTATTTGAAAAGTGAGCTTGGTTAGCTTCAGCAGCCGCGTCCCGCGGTATTTCGTATTCCTCAACCAGCTTAAGAATGGAGTCGCGTAGTTGGTCATAGTCTCTGCCCAGTTCTGGTCGCTGGTCCGCGTCATCGCTCTCATTCTCACTGCTGGATGTATCTTCGTCATCACTGTCGCCCTCATCAAAAGCCATGGAGGTGGTCAGCGATTTGCCATCTTGCTTCACAAAGAGGACCGCCCATCGCTCAGCGCACGGATGGCTGGCGCCGCGAACCACGTCGGCTCCGAGATTTCGGTTCAACTCATGCAGGGCAAGCCTTAGTCGATAGCCGTCGTCTTCGTATTTACTTAGCTTCCTCTGTGTCTCAGGGTCAGTAACGGGTGGTGAGTAGCGTATTGATCCGCTCTTCGCAGAGCCGTCCTGGTGGTCCTCCTTGGAAGTAGCCTCGCTAAATACTGAGGAGACGCTGGTGCTGACCATGGAGGCCGTTTCCAGGCTGTTTCGAGGGTTGGACATGGAGATGGGCTGAGAAACAGAAGACAAGCCGGATATCGACGCCGCTCCAGATCTAAATGTGCTAGAAGCCGAAGACAATGGCCGGCGCTCTGGAAACAGTGCGTTGACCAGAGTCGACAGGTCCGCGGGGCTGACGACCAAATACGGATGGACTTCAGTGGTTTCGCGCAAGGAAGCGACAGATCGCGCCGGGAGGAGTCTCGCCGTGGGTGATTTGTACTTTGAGCCCTGAAACCTTGCAAGTATACTCTCAATGTGGCTTTTGATATGAAATGGAATATCCACGGTAGGAGCAGTGGTCTGCTTGCCGCTCCACATGCCAGAAACATACTCGTGAGCCTTCATCGCTACCTTTTTGAGAATCTTTTCGCGGGCATATGGGGTTATGTGGTGTTCAGTGAGCATGCCATGGGACTCTGGATGGACAATGACTCCAAGGAGAAACACGAAGAAGAGACAGCGCCAGACGAGCCATTTGGAGGTATTGTCGACATACTTCTTGTCCAGGCGTTTGAGGACAGCGTTTCCTAGTTCCAGAAGGCCTTCGGGGATGCCCGTACCATCCTCGTCGTCGACAAGCTCGAATAATTGGTTAACAGCATCGTCGTAGAATTGATTCGCGGCCACTTCGTCGGACTGGGTCCAGTCGGATAGGTTGAAGCGCGTGCCATGCTGGTCTTCTGCTCGCTCGAGCAAGAAGGCGCCTTCGGAAAGAATCCTCATCAAATACCACTCCATATTGGACTTGCCTGACCACTCTCGCATCATGGTCCAGCTATTCAGAACGCAGATGAGGAAATGTTCACTAGTGGATTTGGGTTCAGAGATGAGCTTAGCTAGAACCGTGGCCCAAATATCTGTGCGTCGTTGATCTTCGCCGCTATCCGGACCAGCAGAGTTGGCGAAGCATGTATGTATTAGTATAGACAACGGATCGTGCCGTTGAAAAGAGAGGAGGCGCTCGACATCATTCACGCCTTGGCGGCCGGCCGCCGGCGTATGTGATCGGGCATAGGATCGGCTGTGGAATGGGAGCACTGATTCAACTGGTTCCAGGCCGCGGTGTGAAGCCAGGAGGGTATTCAGTTCGGAGCTGGAGAGGGCACATATCCGAGTGGCCAGGTAATCCGGATTGCTGCGTATTTCGGCAAGAAACTCTAGAAATGCATCGCGGGAGGAGGAGGAGATCTCAGACAGGAACGGTGGCGTGTGCCGCAGGGTCGCTGTGGCTGGCGAAGCGGTGGCTGCAGTGTCGAGGCTCTCTGACGACCCAAGGATAGGTGAGGACTGGGCTTCCAGGTCCGGTTCCAAAAGGGCAAACCTTCTCAGCTCGTCGCAGCTCTTTCGCACATCCTGTACGGCGTTGTAGAGGGGAGCAAAGTTGTCCTTGTCGTCCTTGCGGAAGCTGTCGACTAGATTGCGATGGGAGATCTCGCCACAACGGGTCATGCGGGCCGAAAGAGCCGTGGAAATCAAAGTCCTCTCCAGTCTGGTTCTGGTAATGGTTCGCCTACGTTCTTGATATTTGGACAGGCGGACAAGGTGCGCAAGTTCTTGCAGGGTGGTAGTTGAGCGGTCCGCGGGCGGGAGGTGGTGGTTAGTATAGAGCGACGCATCTTGCAGCAGGGGCTTTTGGGAATGTCTTGTTGACGTATGAGTTTCCGTCTTGGCTCGTGACCGCATTGGCAAATCACTTCGCGATTGCGAGGCCGGGACTGTAGGCGACGACGCATTGAGCTCCGTGGTTATAGGCTTGGACGAGGCGACATGGTAGAGGTCCGAATGGCGCTTTCCTAGATTCACGTCTTGACTCCGGCGGGAATGCCTAGTCTCTGCCAGGTGCGAAGACGGTCGTGGGCTAGGCGAACGGTATCTTCTCTGTCGCGGCGGCGCGGTCGGCCATTCCTGGCCAGGTGCGGTCGCGGTGGAATTGCGGCTGGCGCTCGGGTTCGCGGCATCGAAAGCTGCACGGCGGGGACGACAACCAAGGTTAGCATTCAGGAACTCAGCGGAGAACATGAAGAAAAGGTCTGGCAAGCTAATAGCTGCAGCTCCAAAAAGTAGCTCGGTCAAGTACACGTACGAGGAGGCGATCGGGTGCGGACAGGCGACGAAAGGGACCGCTTCATCGACATGGTATTGGTCCCATGGGAATTCACGACGGTCGAGCTCTCCCCGTGCAGCTCCAGCAGAAGCTTCCCCCCGAGGAAAAGCTACCCAAGAACTATAGGGACGAGACAAAGGCGGAAACAAAAGCTCTAAACTCCGGATGCAGCTACAGCGATCAGCTCTAGCCAGTGATTTACACCTTGGGAGGTTCCTGTTGAAAGCGAAAGTGGACGAAAAAAAAACAGCTGCCCAGGTTTCTGCTTTCCACCCAGTGTCACTTGTCTCGTGTTCAGGGCGTTTGCGATGGCGTGGGCACGCGGCAGGCGGAGGGATGGAAAACGTGGGGGCCCTTCTTTTTTCGATGGAGGGGGGAAGGAGCAGTGCGGGCGGGCAGGTGCCAGGGGTGCCGCGAGGAAAGAGCGTTCAAGAAGCGACGCTTGAGGCAATCGTGATCGTTCTCCAGAAGGTGAGGGAGGGAAAGGGGGAGGAGGACGAAGGATGGCGAGAAGAAAGGAAAGATGAAAGATGGCGAGGAAACAGTCGTGCGGCACGGCGCATGGGAGTAGACTGACCCTACGGGACTATATCCAGCAGAAATACACGAGTGACGCTGGGGATGGCCGCCCGTCACAGGTACGAGTACGTACAGAGTTGCGTCCCCCCGTACAGCTAGAATACAGGGCATGTGGACGGTACTTGCAGCGAACCAACCAGCAGGCCAGGTCCCTCCCCTCTCTCGCTCGCTCGCCCCAGCCCACTTTCTCTGGTTGATGAGTTGGTGAACCCCACCGGCCGTGCAAAGCGCCACTTTTTGCCAGCAAGCCGTCAAGTGCGTGCGTCTGTGTACCTTGCTTTTGCGTCTAGGTAGGTCGCCAGCATGCATGTTGTTATAGGCGTACGTCTTGGGGTGGGTGTGTACTGTAGGAGTAGCGTGTCTATGTATGGTATGTACAACAGGGTCAGGGGCAGTTGCATGGATGAGAAAAAAAAAAGGCTTAATTTGCAAAGGAAGGATGAATAGGAAGAAGTGTGCTGTTCTCGATCAAGGTGAGATGTGCCAACTCATAGCCCATGACGGCTGGCAGATGGCCAAGGTGGTGATTGAGCTCTTCACTGGTTGAGTCTTTCTTTTGTCATTCCTCATATTATTGTCTTGTCTCTTTATTCCATCTTACACTGGTATTCATGATCTGCATATTACGAGCATCTCCCTCTCGGCTCGCATCACTACTCATGCTGCCAACACAGAACCGTATTTCAACTGGCTCAAGTCATGGAACGGCAGGGTATGCAAACGCAGTGGCGATCCAATCACAGCGACAAAACAGACCAAACTGCAAAAGACAGAAGAGTCATGTTGCAAAAAAAACAATCCGATTACGCACAGTAGCCTCGTATCCTCCTCCATCAATGCAAAACCCATCTACAGTAGGTCAAGCATCAAGTTCGCGTGATACACTGCATTTACACAGGCATACATGAAAACACCTCCAAACCACGCACGCTGCCCGTGTCACCAGACCCTGCCAGCCCCTCTCCACCACATCCAACCCAGATGGGCGCCTGCACGTCTCTTGACTAACCGTAAAAAAAATAGTATTCACCAATAAGACACCGTAGAAATCATTACCTGCCACCGCCATACACAAATAAGCAACCAGAGAAAAGAAACAAAAATCTCTCGTGCCGTTTTTCGCATGTGTGGCAGCAGCAGCATGCAACAGCCCGTCCCCCCTCGGCCGCCGCAGAGTAAAACGGGACCATGCGCTGATGCTGAGCTGGCACTGCATCGTGCATAATGCAACGACATGCGGGACACGGACACGAAAAAAAAAAGGGCAGCGCGGCTACTGACGCAGCGTTTTACTATGTAGCTACCTCTTTTGCCATGTATGTATGTATGTAGGCACATGTGTTTCCATAATTCAGCTCGCAGCAGTTGCAGGCCAATGACTTCTTTTTCCGCGGGCTTATTCCTCACCTCCCGCCTCAATATTCAGTGTCCAGCTTCGTATACTCCAGATACTCCAAGCCTACCAGTACCATACCGCCATCCACGTCCTCTCACGCCTCGGCAGCCACATATCAAGAAAAAAGAAGAAACGTCCACCACCCATCCTCACCCAATCCCAGCCCTCCACGCCTTGGTTACACCAAAAAAACAACAACAAGCAACAGCACACACACACACACATACACACACACACTTTTAGTCTAACTAACTCAACACCACACACACCCCCAGGCGAACAACGCACACACACCCCTCCCCTCCCCGCCGCCCACCTGCCAACTCATACGCTAGTCGCGATGCGCCATACCACATACTTACCCATACCCATACCCATGCCCTCTGTACCCTTTGCCACGAACAAGCCACTCAACTCTGCTGTGTCTTCCGCCCCTTCCAGCTCGCAACAAGACCCAAGTCAGACATGCACCCGGCCCAAAACGGTTCGTCCACAGGGTGTCCTGGGAAACATGGGATATGAACCTGCGAACATGAGTCGGTACCAGTAAAAGAAAGAGCTCATCAGCCCCATTTCATTGGCCAATTCCTCGCCGTCATTCCCGGTCTGGGTACACTCACTCTCACCTGTCAAACAGCCACTCACATCACGTCTTACACACTCTACTCGTTTCTACCTCGCCAAAACGCCATCGGACAAAGAAACAAATCAAACACAAAAAAAGAAAATCCTTCTTCACGTCAGATATCACCTGCAGCGGCTCATCGCCTTTACCTGCACTGCACTGCCCTGCCGTACCACTCTGTAAACCTTCCAACGCATCATCAATGTTATAACCCATCTAGGAAAGGCTACCGGCGCAAGCAGCACACGAGCATCTCCTGTACGACGTGTCCAGGCCACGGTCTAACCATCCGTTTCCGAAGCCTCGGGTGTACCGGGTAGGTAATACAGCATGGTATTCGCCCTGTACTCCGTACGCCGTACGTTCCCAGCCGTTCGGTTCGCACGTCGCTCGCCTCGACCGCCCGCACAAGCTATGCCCTCCACCCCACCACACGCCCCCCAGCGCCGCCGCTCGCCGGTCGCACACCGATTCTTTTGCTCACCGGTACGTCAGTCACCGCCTCAACTAT
The DNA here is from genome assembly GCA_003056585.1 of Lecanicillium sp. MT-2017a. NCBI lineage: Eukaryota > Fungi > Ascomycota > Sordariomycetes > Hypocreales > Cordycipitaceae > Lecanicillium > Lecanicillium sp. MT-2017a. The sequence continues at coordinate 129,881 of PXYN01000204.1, read as the reverse complement.
TCAGCTAGTTACGACATGTGCTACAGCAGACTAGTTACACAGAACTGGCTTCTTTTTTCACAGATGACGCACTCTCATGAATGAAATGGTTACAATCGGGATTCGTAGCGAATGACACTGCCCATGCCGCATGCAAAGTTGCTCAAATGACACAGTCTGCAAGATGATTCTCTTCTTGTATATTCGACAAGGTCCCAATCAAAGACCATTGTATATAATATTGCTCATTAGCCACTCAAACGTATAACGTAAAACATCACCCTTTTTTGCAGTGCAACACCCTTTCGTTGCAATGGACTCGTACAAGTGCTCCCCAGTCCAACCTAAACCACCACTCACATAAATGTGGTGTCTCTTCACCATCGGCTTCTATATTGACATAATTCCATAATCCCGTAAAAAAATAAACAATTATCCCGCATTGAAAAAAAAAAAACATAGCAAAAACCCCCAAAGTTCGGCTTTCTATTTTAGCATTCTCTGCCAAAGCGGATATCAAACTCTTTGAGCACACTCATGATACTGGCCGCCTCCACTTCAATCGGCATCCTGCCCCTTGGGTTCGGTCGCGGACCGGGACGAGGCGTCGCCTTGAGCTTGGGCAGCCACGAGTCAATATCGTCTGCTGCCTTTGCAAAGTTGCGGTGGCTCGCCAGCGTCTGGTACGCCTCGGCGCAGCTCAGTCCCAGGCTCGGCAGGCTAGGCAGAGTAATCTTCTCCTCCTTGGCTGGCGGCGCTGGCTTCGTCGACTTGCAACAGCCGCCGCTGGCTCCCTTGCCACCGCAGCATCCGCCGCCATCACGACCAAAGTTGGCCGCCATCAGGCGACAAAAGAGCCCGGACTTGGGGTCTGCCTGGCACTGCGCGCAGGTACCGGGGCCACTTGAGCCGCAGCCTTTTCCTGCCGGCTTGTTGGCCTGGCCGGTAGTTGTGGGACGCTGCTGGTTGCGCCTGGGGAGCTTCACAGCACCATCGGCTGTCATCTCCATGATCAGCGGAGGCGGGACGACGTCCGACTCTGACGGTGGAGGGGTCTGCGTTTGCCGCGTTACAGGGCCAGAGTCGGGCGGCGTCATGGCCGGTGTAGCCATGGCCGCGTCTGCGCAGACACAGTACGTTCCCTCCTTGCAAAAGCCACAGTTATCTTTGAACGGGGCAGTATCTAGTGAAGGCACCTGGGCCATCATGGCAGACGGGTGAAGATCAGACGCCTGCGGTGTGCCGGCCGCCGACTTCTGGTGTTGCTGGGAAAAGTACGACGTAAAATCCGTCTCATTTTCCACAACACGACTGCTGATGCGCGCCCTCTTTTCCGTTGACGCGGCACTCGAGGGCGACGCCGGCCGCTTCAATTCGTTTCCCTGGTTCTGGGTCACGGCGTGCGAGATGTCCTCGAGGCACTGGCATGATGACCCGAACCCGCACTTGCCGCAGCCCGACGCCGCGGTGGCGAGCACCTCTTCGGCACACGCACAGCGTCCCTCGGGCGAGCAGTTGCCGCAGGTGACCTCAGGGTTGGCCGCCTGGGCGTCTATAGAATCTGGAGGCGTAATCATTTGGGATATGGAAAAATTTCGGCTCGTCTCTGGGTGTGGGAGCCTGTTTTGCGTGATACTGGGGCGGTGCTGGGATGGGCTGTCCCGGCGGTCATGCGAGCGCGACGAGTAGTCGTTTACGCTCTCCTTCCGGTATCCGTGCTCGCTGTTGCGCCTCCTCAGGGTTTCGGCCTCTGTCTCCACGCGGATGCGTTCCTGGCGTTCCCTCTCGAGCATATTCTCGAGAAGCACGCATCGCGAGCGGAACGACTGCACGTCCAGCTCCAGGCTGTGAATCTTGTCCTTGAGGCCGGCCTCGGTCTTGTCGTATTCCTCCTTTTGCATGTCCAGCTGTTCCTCCAGCTCACCCACCCGAGCAGCCCGTCTCTCGCGGAAAGCCCGCTGAGCAGCACGGTTCTGCGCCTTGCGTTTGGTGGGCGGCGTGTCCGTCGCGGGTTTGCGGCCGGGCTTGGGCCGCGGTGGAATGACCCATTCCTTGGAGGTCATGGATATCTTGGGCGCCTCCATGGGCGTGCTGGGGCTGACGACGGCCGCCATGGCCATCTTATCGACGGGTGGTACAGAGAGCCGGGGCAGAGCCACGGGCGCCGGCTTCGCGGCGGCGGCGGCGGGTGTAGCAGCAGCGGTAGGCTGCGGTTTGGGGTGCGTCGGAAGCGGCGCTCGCGGGGGAGCACTCGCGATAGCAGCACCAGAGACAGGCTTGGCCCTGGATGATGGACGAGATGCCTGCGAGCCTCCAGCGGCAGGTTCTTTGACGGACGATGCCGGTTGGGACGGCGGGGTGGATGCGGCGCCCATGGTCAGTCGTATGGCTTTTTGCGGGCAGGAGCGAAACAGGTGATCTGGGGGACCCACTTCACCTCGGATTTCCGAGACGGCGGGCGCTCCGCAGGAGCCTGGCACAGCACAGCGCTGGAGGCACAGGCGGCACAACGCTTATAAAATGGCACCGGGCGCGCGGCAGGGCAGGCGGCAGGGGCGATTGATAAAGGCAATGCGCGATGGTCGCATGCAGTGTTGAAAGAGGTTGGGGCAGTGCACGAGGTCAGGGGGATTGTGCGGTGCGGGTGAATGTTGGTTGGCGGGCGTGGCCGGCCTGAGCAAATTTGCGGTGGAAAGGCACGGCAACGTTTCGGAAGCCGCTCTGTGTTTTTCCTTGCGCGTGGTGAATGAACCTGGCTGAGCCAGCGGGCAGAGGGGAGAGTCTCAGAGAGGGCAAATGCAGTGTCAATTCGCGCGAATTACCACGGCGAAAGCAGCGCAAAAACGGCAGTAAAAAAGTGCAAATGGAGGGAAGCGATGAAAATTGTGTCCCGAGGTGTGTAGGACAGCCCTTTTTGAGAAAAAGAAGAGAAGTAAGGTCCGATGGTAGGAGGAGGACGAGAAAGAAGGAGGGACGGTGGGAGTGGGTGGTGGGCCTGATCGATTGATAAGATTTGATTGATAAAATTTCACCACACTTTGTGCACTGTGCCAGTGTGCGTGGGTTACGCTGGGCGAGAATCAGCGACGCCGCCATTGCGCTGAACGCTCCGTCCGTTACCCACCATCACAATCCACCATGCAGCCTAGCTCTGTCCATCTCTACGGGACTACGGGGCGGCCAGAACAAATGGGAATTCTCGCTTCCTTCTCCACCATCACTTCTCCCTCTGCCCTGGCGGCCAACCCGACCAAGAAAGATGAGGAGACTCGGCTCAGGACTTGCCGAACGTGCTGGACCCGGCGTTTGAACTGGAGTCATGCCCAGGCGCGCGCTATTCGCCAGAAACGACAATGATGTCCCATAGCGAAGAAAATCTGCACACCAACAACAGGATTCTAGCGAGTAACATGGTCCCCTCCCCTCCCCTTGTCGGTGTTCCTTTGCCTTCTCCCACACTCTTTTCCACACACCACCACACAAACCCACGCGCGGCCTTGTTGCCGGAAGAGTGGGCTGGCATTACGCCCCGGGCCCCAACAAGCCAGCGCCTTTACTCACAACGTAAAACAATTGTTCCCACCAGATCCCCTCTGCGAGGCGGGCTACTCGTAGGCATGCCCGACCAGCCGGACAAGACCGGCTTGTGATGAGCGCTTTCTATGGGCACGGCTCTGCACAAGCCGTGTTCCGTATGTCTTGGCTTGGATTCATTCCGGCCGCCTCCCAGCGCGGGCGAAGGTGTGGTAGCAGTAGCGTTAATCAATCAGACTGTAACGTGTTTCCCCACAGACAAGCCCCTCGCTGTACCACGCCGACCTCGGTCTTGTGCAAGGTTGCTCGGTCTAGAGATCGTTCAGATACTTGGGTATAGAAGAAAAGGCTATACTCCTGTGTCAATTCGTAATTCACCTCTAAATCCCACTGTGTAATTGTCGCGCAAGCCATAGACGTGTAGATGCAAGTAACGGGGCCATGCTGCTAAGGCGATTCTACACCGTGGCTGCACCACCACCAAAGTGGGCACCGCGGGCGCATGCCAGATAGCTTCATGCACATCTCCAACCTGTGATTTTTCCACGTCCGCCGCCGCCAGCCCGCCATTGACGACCAGCTAGATTACTACGGCTCTTAATAGCCATCCAGAGCTGCCAGTTGCCAGCAACATGGCCAATACATCCACCACAATACCCTCCCAGCGGCAACCCTCATCGTCGTCCGCCTTCAACTTTGCCTCGTCAGACTCGTCCGACCTGGAAGACGACACGCCTCTCCCCTTCCCGGCCGCCCTGCCGCGCTCCGACTTCCTCGCCCCCGACTTCAACCCAGCCGAGTACCTCTCCGCCCTCCCCCACCGCCACCAAACTCTAGAAGACCTGCGCTCCGACCTCCGCGATCGCAGCGCCGCCATCAGCGCCGAGCTGCTGGAGCTCGTCAACTCCAACTCCAACGCCTTCCTCTCGCTGGGGACGGACCTGCGCGGCGGCGGCGACAAGGTCGAGGACGTCAAGGTCGCGCTGCTCGGGTTTCGACGCGCCGTCGAAGAGGTCAAGGCCAAGGTCTCGGCCAAGAGCGCCGAGTCGGAGCTGCTGACGGACGAGCTGCGCAATGTGCGATCCGACATTGAGGTTGGCCGAAAGATGATTGAGGCGTCGGAGCGAATGGCGTCTCTCGAAGAAACACTGGCGCTCGACAGCCTGCCGAGTAAGGCTGGCGACTTGGATCTAAATACAGACGACGAGGCAGACGAGGAAGAGGAGGAATCAGATGGCCTGATAGGAAGCCCGCCGGCGAAACTGCTGGCCTCGGCCAGGGACTACCGCCAAATAGAGACATTACTGTCCTCATTGGATAGGGACATACCACTTGTCGTCAAATTAGAGGCACGGTTGACAAAATGCCGGAATACATTGCTATTGGATCTGCACAACGCCCTCAAGGAGAGCCGCAAAGCAGGAGCCAAAGGCCAGGAAAGGACACTAAAATATCTCGCCATATTCCGCATGTTGGATGCACAAGGCGAGGCGATCAAGGCATTAAAATCAAAATAGAAGACACAAATACAAAAATATAGAAGCCGTATATGGCCAAGCAAGCCCTTTATTTCCCATCTGTTTGCATCAGCGCCGTGGTATGATGAATTGTAATATTGTACACAAAGTATGTCGCTTAAGCTATTTTACATGACGCTAGATAGTTGCGCAGCAGTCACACTGTCCTCTGCCTCGTTCAACTTGCCGCTCAGGCTCAGCGCCGGGCCATTGGTGGTGCTGAGAATCACCTCGTGGATATCCTTGGGCGAGTCCTCCGAAATCTGCGCGCAATCGGCCTTGATCTTCCTCAAAAGACCCTGGATATTGGCCTTGAGCTGCTCGGGCGTGTGGCCGAGCTGGCCAACGGCCATTCGAACGACGCCCATGCGTTCTCTGTAGTCTGTCGACCCAGCCGAGTCACGGATGGATTTGGCAACGTCGCTGACAATGGTCTTCATGCGCTGGCTGGGCATGAGGCCCTTGGGGCCCAGTATTCTGCCCAGACCAGCCTTGTTGAGGGCCTTTTCGCTCGATTCGTGGCAGATGAGGCGGTCAAAGTTGATCTTGTCGTTGCGGATCGCCTCAAACAGGGACTCCTCGCCGACGGCGACGGCACCGGCTGCGGTGGCTGCGGCGGCAATCTCGCTTCCCTCGGGACATATAACGCCAATCGTCCAGTCGCTCTGGACTGGGTGTGGCAGGCGAATGCTATTTTTGATAACGGGGCCGTTTCGTGGTGTGCGGAGGTTGATGTGTAGCTCGTACTTGACGGATGCCGGGGGCTGGCCAACTTCTGACGCGCGCAGGACCCTATTGTTTGTCAGTTTTTATGCTCATAGCAGCACTTCCATTTTTCCGTGCATACCTCATTGCCTCTAGAAGTGAGAAGCGAGGAAAGTCCGTCTTGTCGAGGTTGTGTCGCCTGAAATCTTTCGGCACAGTTCTCTTCTTGGTCGGCTTCTTGATGCGAATCACCGAAGCTTGGCGGCTCTGAACATAGGCTGGCGCCAGAAATCTCGGTACCAGTGGTAGAGTAGGCCGTGAAGCCTGCACGAGGCTCAGCTTGGCCATGGAGGCCAAGCACCTGTCAATTGTGGCCATGGCGGATGGTGGTTGTATGTCATGCGCAGCGCAGTCCAAAGAGCTCCTTGGCCGCAAAAAGGTGTCGCGCGCCCAGTAGTGGAAAGAGTGCCTTGGAAGTAAGGCGAGGAAAAAAGTTGCTCCTTATCGATTAAGCCGCAACTGGGTGTGGTGTGGTGCGGCATTGGGCTAGGCGGTGTCCCGCTCCCCGTTCGCGGGCCAGCCCCTCCATCGGAAACCCCCACCAAAAACGAACAAAATCCATTGCCCGTGACTCAAGCTGGAAAGTCCTCAGACGAGCTTCCACCATTGACTGAGCGGCAGCTTACCCAACCCGATACCAAGATGAAGCACGACGAGCTCGAGACCGTGGCTTCCAGCCTCGGCGGCGACTTCCGCTCCATTGAGCCGCATCTGCGCAACGTCGACAAGCACCTGACCTTGAGGACCTACCTCGAGGGCTTCAGCCTGAGCGAGGTCGACAAGAAGGCATGGCAGACGCTCCGCGGCAACAAGGTCGCCATGGGCTTCATCCGCAAGAACACCCTGGCCAACCTGACCCGCTGGTTCAACTTTATCGAGCAGACGCACCCTGAGATCCAGGAGGAGGCCAAGGCTGCCGACGCCGCCTCCAAGGCCAAGACGCAGGCCGCCTCCAAGGCCGGTGCCAACTACAACCTTGCTCTCCAGGACACCGACAAGGGCGTTGTTACTCGTTTCCTTCCCGAGCCTTCGTGAGTACAGATAACAGCCAAGCTATCTATACAGCCTACTAACATATAGCAGCGGCTACCTTCACATTGGACACGCCAAGGCTGCCCTCCTCAGCGACTACTTTGGCCATGTCGCCTACAAGGGCCAGATGCGACTCCGACTCGACGATACCAACCCTTCCAAGGAAAAGGAGGAATTCCAGGACGCTATTGTGGAGGATCTGGCCCTCATGGGCATCAAGCCCGATGCGCTGACATACACCTCCGACTACTTTGACTACCTCTACGACATGTGCAAGAAGCTCATCAACATGGGCATGGCCTACGCCGACGACACGGACCAGGCCACCATGCGCGAGGAGCGCATGCACGGCATTGCCTCGAAGCGCCGCGAGCGCACCATTGAGGAGAACCTGCGCATCTTTGAGGAGATGAGGCAGGGTACCGAGGAGGGTCTCGCCAACTGCATGCGCGCCAAGCTCTCGGTCGACAACCCCAACAAGGCCATGCGCGACCCCGTCATCTACCGCTGCAACATTGAAGACGCCCACCACCGCACCGGCCGCAAGTGGAAGATGTACCCCATGTACGACTTTGCCTGCCCCGTCGTGGACAGCTACGAGGGCATCACCCACGCCCTGCGTTCCACCGAGTACACCGACCGCAACCCGCAATACCAGTGGTTCCTGGATACCCTCGGCCTGCGCAAGGTGCACATGTGGGACTTTTCTCGCCTCAACTTTATCAAGACTTTCCTGTCGAAGCGCAAGCTGGCCAAGCTGGTCGACTCCGGCAAGGTCTGGAGCTGGGACGACCCCCGCATGCCCACTGTCCGTGGTGTGCGCCGCCGTGGTATGACTGTCGCTGCCCTGCGTGACTTTATCATCAAGCAGGGTCCCAGCCGCAACATTGTTTCCATGGACTGGACCACCTTCTGGAGCGCCAACAAGAAGGAAATCGACCCCGTTGCGCCCCGACACACTGCCCTGCTCCAGGACGGCCTCGTCAAGGTCGACCTGACTGGCGCTGAGGCACCCGCCGACGTGACCACCGACGAGAAGCCCAAACACCCCAAGAACCCCGACGTCGGTGTCAAGCAGGTCTACTACTCGAACCAGATCTACCTCGACCAGGCCGACGCCAAGTCGTTCAAGGCCGGTGAAGAGATTACGCTCATGGGCTGGGGCAACGCCTTTGTCCGCGACATTCCCGCCGCCGACCCGATCCCCACGCTGGAGCTGGAGCTCAACCTCAAGGGCGACTTCAAGGGCACCGACAAGAAGGTGACGTGGCTGTCGGCCAAGGGCTTCGAGCTGGTCCCCGCCGAGCTGTGGGAGTTTGACTACCTCATCACCAAGGACAAGCTCGAGGAGGACGACAATGTCGAGGACTTTTTGAACCCCACCACGGCCACCATGGCCGACGCGTGGTGTGATGCCGGCGTTGGCGAGCTGAAGAAGGACGAGATTATCCAGCTCGAGCGCCGCGGCTTCTACCGTGTAGACAAGGGCCTGAACGATTGGGCTCCGGGCGAGGCTGGTCTCAAGGGACCCCGTGTTGTCCTCTTTGGTATTCCCACTGGCAAGGGCGGCAAATAAATGCCTAGATTCCGAGCCATTTCATAGCAAAAACAAACAAAAAATAACAAATGAAAAGCATGCATTTACACCAAGATATATACATGTTTTATTGCTTCATGTCATCGCTATAAACGTAATGTGACTCATGTTCTGGTAGTACGTATTTACGGCAGGCAGGAGAGGATATCGCGAAGTTTATCCAGCACGATCCGCTGCTTGGCCACATCATTGACAGTTGTCTTGTCATTCGCATCACCAATGCTCACAGAGGCATAACACCCATCCTGCTGGTGCACATGATGCTCCGTAGGCAGCCTATCATCCCCACACCACTCGACGTCCTTGGCCGAGAAGATGCCCGGGTTAATCCTGCTCAGCACAAACTTGAAGTCATCCGCATTCTCACACTTGCCATAGTCGACATCCGAAAAGTTAATGTTGAGAAACACGTCCTCGGGTAGGTACGGCGTGCCCGAGGCAATGACCTTGTTGGTCAGGTTGGTCGCCAGCTCGGCGTACACGGTGCTGATACGGGGCACGGGGCTCGTGTCCCAGCGGAAGCGGCCGCGGTCAGCGCCCGAAAACGCCAGCGAGGGGATGCCCGCGTCGTGAGCGGCGTAGGCGGCGGCGCCGACAGTGCCGGAGAAGGGCACCGAGAGCCAAATGTTGGTGCCGACGTTGGGGCCCGAGACGGCCAGCTCGGGCGCTGCGCCGTCCCACAGTTGCGGACCGAACGTGTCGATGCCGTACTTCATCGACGTGACGGGGAAGGAGTTGACCCAGTTCAGGTCCGGGCTGGTCGCGTTGGTGCCTACGGGGCCAGAGTTGGGCGGGCAGCTACCGTACATGCACTCGTCTTCGCGGTCCTTGGGTTCCGCGTCGCTTGAGCCTGGGAAGGTGTTAGAATTGGTTGCTGTATACCACAACTGGGCGAGGAGCGTACCTGTGCCAGACTTGTTCTCGGCGGGAGCAGAGAGCACGACATCGTGGCCGGCGTCTTCAAGGGCGTCGTGGAACGAGCGAGCATACAGCTCCGCCCAGCCATCATCGTTGGACTGCACAATGCGGATTCCCTGCGCGGCGAGCGCCTGGAGAATGGCGACGGCGACGGGCGTGGACAGCTTCATGACGATGCACTGTATATGCTCTGCTCTGCGTACAACAGATTTCCGTACCCTGACGATCCGGGAACGCTTGACAAAAAACTAAAAGGGGAGGAGCTGCAGATCAATCCTACTTATAAACGAAAACCGGCATGGGCTCCTCAAGGCCCGTCGTCACCCTCACCGAAGCGCACATCCCGGTTCCCATCGAGCGCTTGCGTCGGACGATTGGCCCGAATAGGCATGCCTCTCGGGCGGGACCAAACCACAAGTGCCATTTTCAAGGTTTGTCTCGCTGCGACGTACGTTGCTAGTGCTGATTTTCCCGCGAGTGGTGGTGCTTGCAGGGGGGGTTGTGTTACTTGGTGGTATAATAGAGTATGGAGCTAAGGTGGTGCTTGGCGTGGTGATTGGCCGCTGGGATTTGCACGTGTTGGAGGTGTGGCACGGGATGGTGGTGCCTGGGTAGGTACGAGTTGGGGCTTACGGGGCGGCGAGACTACCCCCGGAGCGCGGCACTTCCGTACGGGGAGATCTGACAGTGGCTGGCTGCCTTTACACTATGAATTGAGCATATTAAGCATAGGTGAATATAGCCGCTGACATGCAGATATAGAGCTTCAAATAGGCCGATTTCCGGCTGGGAGGCAAGTTGGCGCGTGGTCGGACTCTCGGTGTCCTGTACGCATTGACATCCCGGAAGCTAAAATAGCTAACGCTTATCATGGCAGTTGAGTATTATCTACAGCGATACGCACCATAAGACAACGGGTGTAGGTTTAAACAATACCACTGCATAGACTAGATCATGTCCGTCTGTCAAGATGCGTGTTAAAATAGATGGAAAGCGGCTCTGGTATGTTTAACGGTTGAGCTGTTGCCCTACATCACCTCCTGAGCTGAACTTTATATGAAAATAAAGACATAGAGAAACTAGAACCTAATTATTGGGACGTTATAATAAATTGACGAGGCCTTGTGTATTCCCAAGGAAATATGAATAGCACACGATGGGCAGGCGACCATTGCGACCGCTCGCGGTGCTAGTGTACATGGACAGAAGAACACGGGTAACTCATAGATGCTACCTATACTATTCACACCAAATTCCATTACCAATCTTCTGTTTACATCTCTTGGCTTCTGCTCTTTACTAATATCCCTCTTACCGCTATCCTGCCCAACGTTAAACGTTGTACTGTGTAGGTGGCGGTCTCCGTACACCGAGCGACCCACCACCGCGCCATCGGAGCAAGCAATCTCGGCACCCTGAGCTGTGCCGTCACTCCGGCCTCCTGATTGGTCGCCCCGAAATCTTTGCCTTCCCAACCCATCTCGCCCCATTCCGACTTTAAATCGCTTGCATCTGCGTTTTATATTCGACACATACAACATATTCATCCTCAATTTCCTAGCTTTTACTGTTTCATGTTGCATATTCTCTTCTACTATCCCCTCTCATCTTTCTGAAATAACAAATCGCATCTCGGGGCAACATTCAACGCGTTGCCACATCAACAAAAATGGCTGTTGAAAAAGATGCCGCTCATGCGGCTGCAGCAGGCTCGCCGCCGTCACCAAACAAAGACGCCGAGGCGGGTGCCGCTGCGCCAGACGGCGATGCCTCTCTGCCTGAGAAGAAGGTGTCTGCTTTCAAAGCCCTAGGATGGCTGGACCGCTTTCTGGCCGTGTGGATTTTGCTGGCCATGGTGATTGGCATCGTGCTGGGAAACTTTGTGCCCAACATAAGTGGCGCGCTTGAAAAAGGCCAGCTCGTCAATGTTTCTGTGCCAATTGGTATGTTCCCTTTCTCTCCCTCTGTGGTGTTATAAACAGAATGCTAATTCATGCAGCCATTGGTTTACTTGTCATGATGTACCCCATCCTGTGCAAAGTCAAATACGAGTCTCTCCACGTCATGTTTACCCAAAAGGCCCTCTGGAAGCAAATTGCCTTTTCCGTCTTTGTCAACTGGATCATCGCTCCCTTCTTCATGGTACGTAACTCTACTACACCTTTTACATTCTAGCGCATCAGCTCACAAGCCCCAGCTGGCTCTCGCGTGGGCTTTCCTCCCCGACGAGCCCGACCTCCGCAGCGGCCTCATCCTCGTCGGCATCTGCCGCTGCATCGCCATGGTGCTCATCTGGAACGGCCTAGCCGGCGGCGACGCCGAGTACTGCGCCATCCTGGTAGCCGTCAACTCGATCCTGCAAATGGTGCTCTTCGCGCCCATGGCCGTCTTCTTCATCCGCGTCATCAGCCACAACGGCAGCGCCTCGCTGCAGACGCTCTCCTACTCCGTCGTGGCCACCAGCGTCGGCGTCTTCCTCGGCATCCCGCTCGGCGCCGCCATTGTGACGCGCTTCGGCCTGCGCGCCCTCGCCAGCGAAGAGTGGTACGACAACGTCTTCCTCAAGTACCTCTCGCCCTGGTCGCTCATCGGCCTCATCTACACCATCATCATCCTCTTTGCCTCGCAGGGCGCCCACGTCGTGCAGCAGATTGTGTCGGTGGTGCGCGTCGCCGCGCCCATGATTGTCTACTTTGTCGTCATCTTCTTTGTCACGCTGTGGGTGTCGCACCGCGCCGGGTTCGGGTACCGCCTGAGCTGCACGCAGAGTTTTACCGCTGCCAGCAACAACTTTGAGCTGGCCATTGCCGTGGCTGTGGCGACGTTTGGTGCCGATAGCGAGGAAGCCCTCGCGGCCACCGTCGGGCCGTTGGTGGAAGTGCCGGTGTTGATTGCGCTGGTGTATGTGCTGCGGTGGATGGGGAATCGGTGGAAGTGGAAGGAGTAGCGTAGTCGAAAGCATATTGCATATCAAGCCATGTAGACTCTATTTATTTGAGCATACCTGTATATAGAACCCATGAATCATGAAGGAAACTTTTCTTTAGCATTATTGTCGCAATGCAGTTACTACCTACACAAGAAGCGCAGCCAGGGCCGCCACACCTAGTCCCAGCACCGTAGGCGCATTCATCGCCGCAGCACTATCAGTATCCTCCTTGTCCTCCTTGGCATTGTTCGCATTCCTCTCACGATCCTCAAGCTCCTTCTTGGCAGCATCTTTCTCGTCGACCGGCAGAACCGTGTCATACGAGCTGCAAAAATCACCCACGGCAGCACCCAAGTCTGTACACGACGTAAAACGGTCAATAAGGAGTGTTTTTAAACCCAAAAAATGAGAGTAACAATGGGGTTTTTCTATCCAAACTTACCAAACTGCTCCTGCGAATCTTTGCACTTGCCAACAATGCACGAGTTCATGTCAAACGCAATGCTGATAAAGTTGTCGCACCAGCATTCCACGTCGGAAATGGACGTGCAGTTTTCTTCCTTGAGACCGCGGCGGACACACAGAAAGAAACAGTCGGGGATAGGCGCGACGAGGTCGGCGAGGGTGTTGCTGGTGTTGTCGTTGCCGCCGGCGGTCGAGTTGTCGGCGGCGGGCGCAGCGAACGTTGGGATGGCGAGGCCGGCTAGGGAGAGAAGCACATGCATTTTGTTTTTCTTAAGATTCAGGTGCAATAACTCGGTGCATAATCAACAGAATGAAAGAGAGAGAGAGAGAGAGAGAAATGCAACAACCGGGAGAAGCAAGGCTTTTTAGGGCTGAGGGACGGTCGACATCGCGACACCAACAAGGCTCAGTAGCGTGACCTGGCTAGCACCAACGAGGAAGTTGCCGGTTGTGCCTGTGGGGAAGAAGAATCCTTCGGCCCCTTGCGCTATATCCATCGGGCGCAAACGGGGTGGGTATTAGGTAGTCTTTAGGATTTTGATGCTTTTTATTTATTGGCTTTTATCACTTTTACTGTTATTATACAAGGTTCAACTCATTATGCTTTTTGTACGCCAATGCCAATGCCAATGCCATTGCAAAACACCACTTGTTCCGTGGCATTAGCACAACGTCCCAGTGTAGACCAGACTCCTGCCACGGCCGATTATTTCCACGGCATCGTAGACGTTTTCTGGGTGTATCTCAACCCATCGCCAGAGACGGCTCTCCAAGCCACACATGGTCTCTTTCCGCTTTTCCGTTCCATCGGGGAATATTCCAACCCGACATGATATCATTCATCTCTTCATCTCATAGTCATAAACTCAGTCTTTCTCGCCCATTTCCCTCAAGCCGCATTCCGCTCCATGAGCTGAAACAGCAACGTATTCTTGACAAAGCACTCGCACTCGTCGTCCTCGCAGCCAAGGCTAGCCCTGACGTTGTGCTTATTCATGCCGGCGCCGTGACCCTGCATCTCGGCGATAATCTGCGCCGCAGTATTACACGACATGACGAGGGGTGAGCCGCCAGCCGCGCCACCGGTCTGGTTCATTGGCGTCGTATGCTGTTGGCTATGGTGATGTTGCTGGTGGCCGCTCGACGTGGGTGTGCCAGGCATGGTGCTCGGCCCAGCACTAGGCGGGCTAGGCACAGCCGCCAGCGCCTCTTCATACGGCGAAGAGCAATTCGTCTTGCCGCCGCAGCAGCGCTCTCCGACACTCGCATCCGCCAGGACAGCCAGCCTATCCAGCGCGCCGCCGCCCTGCGACGCCGACGACGACGACGGCGCATACGACATGTGCGGGGGATATCCCGTCAGCGGGGGTGGTTGTTCCGACTCGCTGGTCCCAGCATGTTGCTGCTGCTCAAACGCCGCCAGAAACTTGTCGACTTCCCCATCGTAGACGCCCCGCTGGGCAAGCAGGATGCGCAGGCGCGAGTTCTCAATGGCGACGGTGCGGGCGGCCTGCTGCATCTGCAGGGTGGCGTCGACGCCCTGCTTCTCGTACTCGTCGAGGCGGCGCTGCATGTTTTCAATGTGTTCCTTGCGGCGGGCGCGGGAGCGGCGCTGGTTCTCGCGGATGCGCTCTGCGGCCGGGTTGTCCGAGCCGGTCGTGGTTGTGTTGGTTCCCTGCAAACGGGGTCATGGTCAATGAAGGCTGAACTTGGACCCTGGATTTTAACGAAAGGAAAAAAAGTGACATACCTTGGCTCCGGCCATGATCAGTCGAAGAACAAAAAGGGACTACATGAACACAAAAAAATATTTTGTATATACTATAGGCCCGCTCCCTGAAAAGCTTGGGAGGAAGTTTGGGGGGAAAAGGAACAAGTTCAGCCAGTGAAAGAAGAGAGAATGTGCATTATTTTTTTCTCGCAGTCGTCTAACCAGTGACAGCCGCCCGGCTCTTGTGCAGTAGCGTGCAAAAAGTCTGGTCACAATTTGCTGCTTCGTCAGCCCAGAGTGGGGCGCTTGCAGGGTAGCAGTGACAACATTGTGTCACTGCCAAGGGGAAGAGGCAGAAAACAGCCAGGGCCGCTGGGATGAAAGGTATTTGAAGCTGCGTGTTATTTTTCTTAGCTTGTATACGACTCAATCTACTCAATTGAAGCCTCATATTGCCATTTTACCTCGTTGTGCGCTGCTGGCCTCGGCTGCAGGAAAATCTTGACGATACCCAGTCTTGGTGGGTAACACAGGTTGAGTGGGACTATGTCGGATCTGGGCCTGCTCTGATTCACTGCATGGAACGCTTGTTTTATATACATGAAGCAAGGTAGAGCAAACAATTGTGTATAATAAGTCATAAATCCAGGGTTCCATTTTCGTAACGCCAAGCCATGCATAATGCTAAAGAGTAAACTCCATCCGGGGTATCAACTTGCTTCTGCGCTCACACACTCTCTTCCCTCCTCACTTCACTTAAACACCTGCTTCCTCGTCCGCGACGAAAACCTCTCCACGCCGCTCCCCTGCTGGTTATGCCACAGCTGCTGCATCCCGACACCATTGCTCTGCGCAGAGAGCCGATAGCGCCTCCACGCCTCCCGCAAGTGGTCCGGCCGCAGCGGCCCTCGCTTTAGGTCCGGCCCGTCCTCGCTGTCCACCTCGTTGCCCGACGGCGGCGGCGTGGGAAACTCGCTCTGCTTCTCGCCCGCGCCGATCCACTCGGCCTGAATGCTGCGCGCGTCCTCGATGATTTCGCCTGCAAACAGCTTGGCCACGGCCTTGACGGCTGTGCTGACCATTTGCGGCACCGACTGCGACACGGTAGCGTTGACAACCTGCCGCCACATGATTAGTATGCTGCCATTGGGATATACGCTGCTTCGGAAAAAAAAAAAAAAACTCACCCTCTTGACGACGGCATCCGACAGCTTGGCCGCGCGCCACAACTCGTACCGGTTATACTGCTCGCTATCAAACGCCTCCACCAGCATCGCCCTCAGCCGAATCTCCTCCTGCTTCTGCTCCTGCGTGCGCGCCACCACATCCTCGAGCGCCATCTCCGCCTTGTCATCATCCTCATCGTCCTCGGCATCCTTATCCGCGCCGCCCTGTCCGCTCGCCGTAGTCGGTGCCTTGCCACCCGCCAAGCTCGGCGTCTGCTCCTTCGAATCATCGCCGCCTCCGCCCTTCTTGGACTTGCGGCCGCGCTTCTTCTTGGGCGCCGCTGCGCCTCCTGCTCCAGGCGTGGTGCCGCTCACCGCGCTGCCGCTGACGTGCGACATTGCGTCCACCGACGGCGAGCGCGTATAGGGCGATCGCCCGCGGCCTGCTTCGGGCGGAAACGACGTCTGGCGCAGCGGGTGCGTGGGACCGCCAGACTGCGAGAGGTTGGAGGGCTTGCGGCGCTTGGTGACGGGCTGCCCGTTGGCGTCAAACGTCTGCGAGCGCTTCTTGTTGGGCAGCGGCGCGGGCGACGCGGCCGGGGGCGACATGGCCAGGGGCGACGTCGCGTACGGAGGCGAGGCCATGGTGGGCTGGGCTGCGTGGGCTTATCAGATCCCAGCTGGCGGGCTTGTGGTGTGAATATCTATGTGGGATTCGATTTCGGCCGCCGAAGAAAAGAATGCACGCCGATGGGCCGTGGCGTAGATGTGGTCGGTTTGGTATGGGGATCGTGAATCTGTGAGGAGCCAGGTTGGGTTGCTATCGGCGCTAAGCCGTGCGGTGCGTGGTGAGCTCAGGCGCAGTCTGCAGGTGCCAGGTCACATGACCGGAGCTATGTGCGGTGTTCCGACGAGACCAAGACGGCGCCCCGACATCGCAAGACGAAAGATGTGGAGGGAAGGAAGATGGAGAATGCGAGGGATGTAGATGAGTTTCCATTTCGGGGAATTGTAGAAACGGGGAAGAATCAAGTGTCTGTTTGCTGGAGGATACCATGTCTGCCAGTGGCCGCCATGATGTTCGAGCTTTGGTGTATTGTCAGGAGAATGTATTGCAAATTCTGAACGAGATTGGGAAAAAAAAATAAAAATAAAAATACTCAAGCATTCATAGAGACCGTAATTTCAGAGGAGAGCAAACAGCTAAATTTATAAAAAAAAATAAATGAGCTTGTAATTATCCAGAACGCAGTGTGCACCATGTAGAACGGCCGATTAAGCTCCTTGTACATACCCAGTCAGTAACAAAGAAAAAACGTCCTTCAATATCGCCCAAAACAACCCCAATAATTAAAATATAAGCAGAATGATTACACAATCATATCTCGAATTACTCCCTCGCACATATGCAAACTCCGACACAAACCAAAAAAAAAACCTCCGACCCCCATCCCTGCCCGTCGCACCGAACCTCTCGGCCGGCACGCCGCATCGGGGGATGACATGATAAGATAAAGCCGCGGATTTCCCTGAGCAATGGCGTCGTCCTTGCACCGAGCCCGCGCCCGCCCGCCGTCTCCCCCGCTTCGGGGTTCGGAGGACTGCCTGTCACATCAGAAAAAAAAGAAGACGAGCCAGGCCCGGCAAGGCTTAGGCCGGGCTAGCAAAAAAAAAAAAAAAAAGGTAGCTACCTTCGTTACCGTCGCCTGTACCTACCACCACCACTGCCCACCGCAGCGGTACCTACCGCCCTAACCAGCAGGACCCTGTTTGCAGGTACCTTTCGTAGCTCTCGTAGGTAGGCACCATGACACACTTTTTTCTACTTGCCGACTTCGCCCATTTGAGCAGCTGGCGGCGGCGCAGAACCTATAACCATTTCCCCAAAAACAAAGTCCCGCCCCCGGATTCCCGTCCGTCTTCCATCTTCCATCCTCCCATCCTCTTTCTTATTCTCCCATCTTCACTCTCTCCTTTTCCTTTCTTCATACTCCTCACCCTTTCACACAATTCACAATGGCCAAGCGCGACAGACCAACCGACGCCTCGTCCACCTCCGGCTCCTCCACCAGCGACGAATCCACCCGCAAGCGCAAGCGTTCCGACAAGGACAAGAAGAAGCACAGCAGCAGCAAGAAGCAAGCCGCTGCCACCGCCTCGGACGAAAAGGTCAATGGCACCGGTCACGGCGAACATGATCTCGCCGTCGTGGCCGCCAACAATAGCCCCTTTGCCGCCCGCCGCAACAGCGTGAGCAAGGCCGCCCGTGATCCCCGCGATGAGCCGTCCCTTCGCCGCAGGGCCACCGAGGGTCTGGCTCAGCGTCAGCTCACCCCCGTCATTGACACGGACGGTCTCAGCCGAGCTTGTAAGTTTTTTTGCCTTTACCTCTGTTTACCCTGCTCTTTGCATTCATTTCCGAACTGACTTCTCCCCCCCTCGCAGGCATCGGAACCCGCGCCCGTCTCGAAGAAACCCCGCAGCAGGCCGAGGAGCGCCTCAACAAGATGCGCGGCGCCGTCCGCACTTTGCTCGAGTGCGTCGGCGAGGATCCCGATCGCGAAGGTCTGCTGGACACGCCCTCGCGCTACGCCAAGGCCCTCATGTTCTTCACAAAGGGCTACCAGGCCAACGTCGACGATATTGGTGAGATATATATACCCCCGGTCCCGTTCTCCGCATCGCAACCCCACTACGTCATTTGCGCCTGGCGAATAGATGTATGATTACATGCTAACATTTTCTTTTTCTTTTTCAGTAAACAATGCTCTCTTCCACGAAGGTCACAATGAAATGGTAGTGGTCAAGGATATCGAAATCCACAGTCTCTGCGAGCACCACCTCGTCCCCTTCAACGGCAAGGTACGCCAACTCCCCCGCCTCGCCTCATTCACATCTCCCCCAATCCATTGACACTAACACACACTCTTTTCAGATGCACATTGGCTACATCCCC
This sequence comes from Lecanicillium sp. MT-2017a, assembly GCA_003056585.1. Lineage (NCBI taxonomy): Eukaryota > Fungi > Ascomycota > Sordariomycetes > Hypocreales > Cordycipitaceae > Lecanicillium > Lecanicillium sp. MT-2017a. Next base: position 111,312 of record PXYN01000204.1, on the reverse strand, counting down.
CGCAACACCGTCATCGGCCTCTCCAAGCTGCCCCGCATCGCCGAAATGTACGCCCGCCGCCTGCAGGTCCAGGAGCGCCTGACCAAGGAAGTGGCCCACGCCATCATGGAGATTCTCAAGCCCCAGGGCGTCGCCGTCGTCATGGAGTCTAGCCACCTGTGCATGGTCATGCGCGGCGTCGAGCAGACGGGCACCTCGACCATTACCAGCTGCGTCCTCGGCTGCTTTGAGCGCAAGTCCAAGACGCGCAACGAGTTTTTGAGCCTCGTGGGCGTTTCCCGATGAGCTGCGTCAACACACGACGCGGAACCATACGACAAAGAACGTAACGTTCATGCCTCTTTCAACAAAGAAGCAACAATTCATCAATACAACGGGAGCTCAGTTTTCCTCCCGTCAAAAGTGTATAACCACAACCACACCTTTACATCGCAAAAGAAAGCCCGGGTCTAATTCATCATTTCGACCCCGCGAGCAATCAAACCCATCTTATTTCAACAAAGCATATCACACACGGCGTTATTACGGGCGGTCCGACTCTTTTTAGAGTTCATTTTCATATGTTTTTCTTTTTCTTCTTTTCTAGCGAAACGGTGGATGGGAAAGGGGAACACAAACTATCTGCAGACCATGTACACATTTCAACAACCTGGTCTATTTAACATTTGGATTTTTACTTTTTTAGGTTCATAATTCTTTTTTCAACAATCTCGCAAAAGGACGAAAGAGCGGTTGGTACCATCATGCTTCGCAGCATCTTGTCCATTTTCATTCGGTGGAGGTGGAGGCTTTCTTTTTTTGGTATTACTTCTCGCGTTTCATGACGTACGATTCAATACATTTAGATGAGGAATATTGGGATTCACAATCCTAGTCCTCTGTTTTTCTTGAAACTGGTTTGATGTTTTGGGTGATATGTGAAAGTACGTCCACGTCATTACGAAATATGCTCCTAGGGAACTCATGCATGAGGTGTTGTGTTCCCCGCTCACTACAACACAGTCGGAATCATCTCGCAAATTGGTAGCAAATTTTGAATTACTAATACAACCAACAAATCTCAGCAAAGAAAAAAAGCCTACAGTTCCAAAACGAAAGCCCAGATATAGAAATAGCAAACAGCAGCCACGTATGGCCGGGATATTCCGCCAGTGCATGCGCCAAGAAATAACAAAACATCTTTCGCCCTTTTTGCCTCGCCCACTCTCCGTTATTATACTCATACAGCATATACTCTTCCCGCTGTTACAAAATCACCCTTCGAAACGCCAGTTCCCCGTATAGTTCACCTTGTAACTCTTACTCCCCGTCAATCATAGCGTCGAGGTCATTGCGCTCATTTTCTAGTGAGTCTGCCGTCACTGTCTCCTTGGTAGGCCCCTCGCTCTTTGTCTTAGCGTCTTCTTCGTCTTCCTGGTTCGTCATCTCCTTGAACATTTGGTCGACCTTGCCATCATCCGGCTTTGCCTGGTCCAATTGGCTCGGCGAGATGGATCGATCCCGAGCGACCATGGATCCGCGATTACTGCTCCAAATGTCGGCACCCCAAATTTTTTCCGCCTGCTTGCGGCCTTCTTCGGTACGGCCGAGAATCTCCAATGCCTTGCTCTTGCCAGGCTCCGTCTGGATGTCAATGTCATCGACCTTGCCCTCAAGAAGACGCTCCTCGAGGTTGGCAAGGGACTCATTTTCCACCAGACGAGGTCCGCCAAGAGCACTGGCATGTGAATTATCGTGATCTCCAAGTTTAGCAGGGTCGCTATCAGATCCGTCGTCATGATCAGGCGATGGCGACCGGTCGGTCGTAGAGCCAGGTGCATTTGGGAAGAATGGTCCATATGAGCCACTTCCAGGCGGCACAAGAGCACCTGAAGATGCCGCAGCGGCAGCGGCAGCAGCCGCGGCCTCGGCATTGGCAGCTTTCCGACGAAGGCTGTTAGCTTTCCCCTTGGCGTGTTCCGGCAGGTCATCTGGGTTATCAACGCCGTATTCGACGAGCATCTTCTGCAGCTTTGTGGGCCGTGGCTTTCTGGTGCTCAGCGACACTTCCAGAATTGGAGGTGCTTCCGGTGCAACGGGGCACCACTTGTGCAGTTCCTGTCTGAAAAAGTTGGTCTCATAGGACAGCAGCACCTCGGCACCCTCCAGCTTTCGGAGGTAGAAACGTTGCGTCTCCGTCTCGGCCTCTGTTGAAACGATGGGATTGCAATATCTGGCAATATTGTCCCGGAAACCCTGTGCATTGGCAATGATTTGCGATAGAATTTCCTCCTCATCCGGCTGGAAAGGCAAGCCTTGCATTTCTTCAGAGAGGGCCACCAAATCCTCCAACTTGGGGCGTGCAGCATCTCGCGGGATCTTCATACGCCAGTCGCAGATCGGACAAGTATACTTGTCGTCTTCCTTGACCTTGCCACGCGCAATTTTCAGACACTTGTAATGGTACCATTCGTGGCAGAGTTCACACTCAATCATCATACCAGCCTCTATCCTGCGGCAGATACAGAAGACTTGTCGATGACGGGAGTCTTCGAGGGCCTTGTTGGCTTCCGGGCTTTGCTCTCGTGAGACTGGCTCAGCAGGGAGACGAGGCGTATCGTTCTCAACATCAAAGCAGTCGACATTGCGCTCCAAAACATATTCAAGGTGGCTCTTCAGGATATGCAAAGGGGCGTTGGACTTGCCAAAGAGCCTCTTGCCTTTGCGCATCCAGTCTTCGTGACGCTTCCTCTCGTTCTCCAAGTCTATCGTACCGTTCGGTTTGGAATTAAGATCCTCTAGCTTTTTCGTAATGTCGACAACCTCGGCATACTTGGGCCTCTTGCGAAAGTCTGGGTTGCGGCAACGTTCGGTCAAGTCGAGAATTTGTCGATGTGCCTCGCGCTGCTTGTGCAGAATCTGATCGACTGACGCAAGCGTCTCCGCCGCGACTGGCAGCGCACTGACTTTAACCTGGTTCGATAGAGCCTCAAGCTGAGGGTAGTGGACAAATTCCGCGTGAATAAGTTCCCTCGCCTTTGCCTCCCAAGCTTGGCCAGCTTGCATCTGATCGCAGTAGAATTTGAAATGGTCGTTGTAGCTCGGAATTTCAAGTTGCTTGCCATCCTCAATCAAGCTTTGGACATCGCCGAGAGAGAGGAACAACCCTCTGCTGGTGCGTGCCCGTTCGTTCCAGCGCATCTGGTCCAGTACTTTGGACAATTGATCGAGCTCCGGAGTGTCCACGTTGAAGCTGCGTCCCTCTTCCAGAAGCTCTTCAATCGCATCGAGGGACATCGTGGTAGTATTCTCAAGCGCACGGGATGCGTTTGCCTGAAACTCCTTGATAGAGGCGGCGCGTTCCTGCAATTGCGAAATTTCGGGGCAATCGAACCCAATGTGCTCGGCATCTCGGAGTAGGCGATAAATGTTTGCGACGTTGCGGGATTCGCGTTCCTTTTGGTCTTGGGCGGCGCTTCCGACGGATTTTCTCGAATTGGTCTGCCAGGCTCCCTTTTCGCTTTTTCGGCGGTTCTGTTGCTTTCGGACAATGTAGCTCGTGGCTTCATCCACCCAGTCGTTGCATCGGTCGACGAATTCTTTTAAAATCGGGAGAGACCGAAGACCGAAGGGGATTCGTTCGCCTTCGTGGAGGAGAGCTCGAAGAGATTTCAGCGATGGGGTCACCTCTTCATCAAGCAATTTTTCGTACTTCTCTTCCCATTGTTCAGGTGTTTGGGCCTTTTCAATGACCTTGGCATGCATAGCGTGCATCATTTCCTCCGTTTTGCGGTAGTACAGAGTATGGCCGACGCCAAAGAATCTGTTTTCTTCTGTTTCATCGCAGCAGGGGTGTGATCCAGCATGAACGATACATAGGACCTTGCCGGACTGGTGACATTTGAACCTGGAGAGGTAAGCAAAAGCTTTGCAGAAACTGCAACATTGTTCGTCTTCGTCCTCCACATCTACGTCCTCAATCTTGATCGTGAGTGCGCAGTTGCCATCGTGGTTCTCATAAGTGTTGCATATGTGAGGCCGTTTTTGGAGATGGTACGCATGGAAAAACCCGCGATTCAATATTTCCCGTTTGTGGATGCGGTCGAGGGCTGGCCCGAGCCATTTTGCTGTTTGAATGGTCAGCCCGGCAGAAGCTCCTTCAGCAGCAGTCCACAAGAGTTCGTCGTGGGAGAAGCAAGGCTGCTTGCGGAACTGCTGCAGCCTCTCGACACCTGCCATGCCATACGGCTCCCAATCGGTCGGGGCAAAGTTGACAGCCTCGTTGAAGTTGAAACCATGATTGAAGCCGGCGTGATACGCCTGCGGGAAAGTAAGGACGAGCTGGCCCGCACGTTGGTCGACAGCGTAGACACGCACGCCGGCCTTGGTAAGATGTTCAGGGGTCAAAAGAGTCACGAGCTGGAACAGCAAATCTGGCTGTGTTTCGAACAACTCTGGGACAGCGTCCCTCATAGCTGCCTCGAACTTTTCGGCATCTTCGCCGGGGATACCGTACCAAGTCTTGGTGGCTCCAAAATGTTGATAGTTGGCAGAGTAGGCGTAGTGGTCCTCATTATGCCAGCAGAATGTCGAAAAGATCATACCAACGTATACCCACGGGACGGTCATGCCTGATATATCCGATTTGATATGCCTGAACAGGCTTTCGGAATAAAAGGGGAGAACATTCAGGTTAAACATGTCGGAAGCATATGGGTTGCCGGGGTTCTTTTCCGCCGTGGGGAAACCGGATCCATGCGTAGTGCAGTGAATGTCAGCACCGTACTCGACTTCGACGGTTTCTTCTAGGTCGGCAACAAGGCGCCAAAACTCCTTTTCGACATCTTCTTCAGTGACGGGTCGGTGGCACTTTAGCGCGCTGTCGAACGGCATCTTCTTTTCAAAGTACCCTTGCTTGAAGTCGTTGGCTTTTTGTTGGAACTGCTTCAAAGAGTACAAACCGCCTTCCTCGAAGCCAAATTCGCCATCCCCGACGAGGCACCGAGCGCAGTTCCATTCGGCGTCAGGTCGACGTTTCAGAGGAGGGTCAAGGCACAAGCCATGGTATGCATGATCGCAGGAATCGCAGACTAATAATAACCCGGCGGCGTCGCCTTTGCCACAAGTCTCGCATTTCTCTCCAGTTGGCAGATCCTCCTCTCGGGGGATACGAGGGGCGGTTGGGCGAAATTGTGTCATGTGGGAACCAGCAACGGTAGGGACATTTTCTGCGTTTGTTGTTAGCATACTTATAAATCTTGGCCATCAGCCGGTGGGATGGTTACACACCTCTCCTTAGTCGCTTGCTGCGACGATTGCCGCCTTCGCTCTCGCCCTCGTTCTCATCTTCTTTCTCCTTTTTGGGCGTGTCAGAGGAGGCTTCACGACTGAAGTTTCGCTTCAATTGTGCAGCTGCACCGAGTCCAGATTGATCGTCAGGCGTCGCATGTCTAGTGCTCGGCGAATCGAATCGCTTAGGGTCAGGCGTTGAGCTCTTCGCACCGTCGTGGCTGCCCCGGTTCACGCTGGTGAAGCCGGAATTGACAGCTTTGAATCCACCGGACGAGTTGGCGGCCGTGAAGCCAGTGCCCGCCGATGTAGGTGCCGGAGGTGCGTCAACCATGGGTGTGTCACGGTCGGATTCTCTCTTGAGACCATTCTGCAAAGCATCCGATGCTTGGCGGGCGGGAGAGTTGTCTTTGGTGCTGGTGGGCGAGTTGAGGTGAGATCTCTTGACGGGGGTCTGACCGGGACTAGGCGTCAGGGGACCACCGTATTCCTGCTCGAGCTGCTGATGCACACCGGGCTTGGCAATTCGCAGGTACTCTTCGTACGGGCAAAGCCAACGCTGATAGGAGTTCTTCAAAGACGTGGACAGCGATGACATAATCTTGCCACTGTAGCCGAGATCGCGGCCAATTTCGGCCCATTTCTTTAATTTACAAACATTGTCGAAGCCGCCGCGCGACTCGACGGCCTTTTTTAGTTTGTAAAGATCAAGCGGCTTCTTGTCGACATAGGGGAGTCGATGCAAGTTGTTGCCTTGCTGCTTGTGGAATTTAGAGAGGCCGTCCAGATAAGTGAGGTTTGCTCGCGTGCCTGTGGTGCGGTTAGTTTATCCAAGTAAGATTTTTTTCATGGGACGTCAGGGTGATGAAACTCACTGCCTTCGACGGAATTGAGCTCTTGCTTGCGAGTTCGGAAGTGAAATTTCTACAGCGCGATTAGTGTTTTCTGTGCGTTTGCGCGCATTCCGGATGTGGCATACCTCGGTGTCAATGGCAAAGTCGGGATTCCACGAGTCTGGAGGAATAATCTTGCAGATGCCGTATTTGGTGGCTTCGGGGGTAATCTTTTTGAGATACTCGACGGGGTCGCTCCATTCCTCGTCGGTCGGGCAGTAGGTTGGCGCATCGGTAATACCGTGTGGGCGAGACGTCTTTTTTACGGGCTCTCGGACGGCTGTGGGCTGGCCTCGTCGCTCTACAGACGACAGGTCAAGCGCGGGGCTCGACATGGCGCTGAGAGGCACGGAGACATTGGCGGGATGGTAGCCATTTGAAGTAATCTTGGGTTTGGGCTTGTTCGGGCCGGCGGAGCTTCGAGTGCTGGTGGTGACGGCGGTCGCGCTTCCAGACGCCATGGGAGCCATGATGGAGGCCGTTGTCCCGCGCAGGACGGGTTGAAGGGGCGTCTAGTCCAAAGAAAGACTATGTATGAATGTCGGACAGTAGCTGTGACGAGCTAGCAGTCGACAAAGGTATTCGTTGTGTCGCAAATGCGTATCGTCAGGACGCCAAGGGCATCGTCGCGAGGGCGGAAGGAGAGTGTGCCTGTGGCTTTGACGAAGAGTCCTATAGAAATTAGCCTTTGTATCCCGGCAGAAGAAATTGATAAATAATAAAGCAAGGCAGTCCACTCGATGACCGGGCGCGAGAAAGTATGAGAGGCTACAAAAAAGTCTTTTCTTGTGCCGTGTGTCCATGGGCGTGGCGTAAAGGCCATCGTTGGTCCAGACTCGTGGTGTAAAAGGAAGCAATGAAAGCGAACCCAAAATAAAAAAAAAAGTCGTATACGTACAAATGAATGCAAAGGTGTCGCAAAGGGACAAGCAGACACCAAAATCCAGTCACAAGGAAATTGGAAACGGGGATATTCACAGCGTCAACGCGAGAAGCGTAAAGACGAAGCAGGGCCGAGTCATGCAGGCTGTCTGGTGCTGGTGTAGATGTCAGGACGATGGGAGGGCGGGAGGAGGAATGGGTCGAGGGAGCGGTGCCCCGGATGTGAGATGCGGCAGGACGTATGTTCCTGGGCGGGAGCGACAGCGAGCAGCAGTGAGCGAGAGCAGCCCACCCAAGCAAGCAGCGGCGGCGGCACCAGCGCCGAGCGAGCGCCTGGCCTTGCCAGCAGCGAGCAGACCAGACCTTACCAGGAGCGGAACCCACAGGCGCTGGTGCAAAATTGTGCAGACCCCAAGTGGGCATGGGGGGAGGTTTCCATCACTCTCACTTTGCGGCGATGGGCACTTCGTACAGTGCTTGTACCGGGGACATGGGCTTGGTGGTGGAGCAGGGTGCGCAGCCTTGCCGAGGTACGTACCGCTCACCTGGGAGGTACCTCGGAATGCTTGTCGGGTGGGTCCGCGAGCGTGCGCCGGTGAAGTTCCCACCACACCCTTGCTCGTCACCCAGCAGTCCGTCAGTCCGTCAGTCAGTCAGGCGACAGGCGTGCGCCGTTCGTTTTTTGTTGCTCGTACTGGCGAGTCCATATTTCGATTTTTACCTGGGTCGATACCTAAGGTATAGTACGGTATGGTGTCAGCATGCGGTAGGCGACTCGCAGGATTCTACGAGGACTCGGACGATGGACATTTGCCGCACAAGTCCGACCTCTGCCGCCAACGTGATTCTGCGCGGCTTCGGATTCTCGATTTATCGCCGATGCTCTCGTAGATGGTCTGCGACGAGGCACGACAGACGAACGGGCGGCCCACACCTTCCTGCATGACGAATAGAAGCATGCAGTGCAATCCAAGTAATTCCCCTCATGAGCTCACTAAAGATATCTTTCAGCGAGCGACATCGCGCCCAAGAGAATTCCCCGTCGCGGGTATTAACGACTACGACTACCATCAGGCTGCGCTCTTTCATCACTGGCGACGTGGGAATACAAACCGCTACGGTTCACTCCATCGCTGCCCGTACCTGCAACAGCAGCTCCCAAGACACCAAATAAAACAAAATGACAGCATAGTCTTCGCGCGTACACCAACACTGGCGGGCCCTTCCCCGTGTCCCCTCGCGCCCAAAAGTGCCAGACCTACTGCGTACCAATGTCTGATATCGCCCGTCGCGCTTGCAGGGGCCGCTCCATCACCCATGCACCCGCGGCCAATCAGCTGCGGATGAAGTCGGAAGGGCGCCACCCTTGGTGCTGGGCTGGGATGCGCCATGCACGAAACGAGCTTGTCGCCGTGAGCGAAACGAACCCCTGCCTGGGGCGGGCCTCGCGACCCATTGCGCCGTTTCTCTTTCTGTGTGTTCAATGTCAATCTGTATTCGTACTGTTGTATCGTATTAAATTATGTATATGTATTTGTCGTTCGTTTATATGCATCGCCTTTACAGTACATGCCTTGCAAGGGAAAGATACAGAAAGAAAAAATTATATGGCAATATCGTCTCCCACCTTACAGCTTCTCCGAGCAGTCGTCGACGGCCTTGCGCATCATGGCAATGACCTCTGACGGGTCCTTTGCGCCAAATACGGCGCTGCCCGCAACAATGACATTGGCGCCTGCGTCGGCCGCCTGGTCAATGGTGCCCGGTCCCAGGCCGCCGTCCACCTCAATGTTCAAGTCGGGGTACTTTTGGCGCAGGGCCTGGACCTTGGGCAGCTCCGAGGCCATGAACTTTTGGCCGCCGAAGCCGGGGTGCACCGTCATGACGAGGACCATCTGTACAAAATCCGTGTCAGTAAGCGTAACTTCAGAATGGACAACAGCTTCAAAACGTACATCAGGGCGCTCCTTGGGATCCTCGGTGTCCAGGATATCCCACAGCACGTCGACAGAGGTATCGGGCTTGATGGCGATGCCCGCCAGGATGCCGCAGCCGTGAATATATCGAATCAGCTCCTTGGGGTTCGTTTTGCGGTCGCTCGTCTCCTCGGGGCTCTCGGCCGCGCTGGAAAAGGCAGCTTCGTAGTGGAAGCAGTACAGGTTTGCGCCGGCATTTTGAAACTCCTTGACCCATTTCTTGGGCTATGCGGGGGTGATGCGCGACAATCGTTAGTAGTGGTGCGAGGAGAGTGGACGGGTGGCCGTTGAGGAGCAAGAAAGGAAAGCAAAGACACAGCCAGAGGAGCAACATACCTCTGCAATCATCATATGGCAATCAAACGTTCCTCGTCCGTGGTTCGTCGTGGGCTGGTCAACGTGCTTGCGAATCTTGGCGACGACGGGCGCGCCAAAGGTAATGTTGGGAACAAAGTGGCCGTCCCTACACCATCGCAGTCAGTACGCTTCCTTCTCCCATCTTTCAATTGACCGTCAAAATATCAGTATACGCACATGATATCGACGTGCAGCCAGTCCGCGCCCTGCTCCATTGTGCGCGAGCACTCCTGACCAAGCTGTGCGAAGTCGGCCGACAGGATGGACGGCGCAATGATTGCCTTGGGCGCCATGGTTGCTGCACGTAATGTTCTTTGTGTGGAATATGTAAAACAATTCGTAAAATTCTCGACAGCTTCAGAAAGCAGCAGAAACAGCAGAAGTAAGATGTTGAAAACGCAAAATATGTGCAGCTGAAGCTACAGAATTGAAAAAAATATATAATGGGGTGCTTTGTTGGCAGAGCTTCGCAGCAAACTGCGGAGTCGGGGCAGTTCTGGAACCCTTGAAATTCCCACCTAAAACCAGCTATCTCTCGTTATCTGCCGCGATAATAGTGATGACAGTGGGGGCGTGGCAAGGTGGGCAAGCTGGAGCTTGGGGAGGGGTTTGCAGCAGTGCGGCGGGAAGCTCAACAAGTTCCCGTTGTTAATCATCTCCACCCTGCCGCCGATTCGACTTGGCGCGCTTCGACTAGCTGCTGGGTTTGGCTGCATCTATGACGGCTGTGTTTCGTTGCAATGGCTAGCGATGAAAGAGCTTGGGGTTGTCATTTCTACACCGGCTTCGCTGTAATACGCGGATACATTCATGCACGTTGTAACACGTGCCACGCGGGCAAGGTGTTACACGAAGCTTGCAGCAAGGGACAAAACAATATCTCATCCCCTGCATATATCGTGTTGATTTTCTTTGATATAAACGATTTTTAATACTTATGAGGCTAGTAATTGATACTCGAATTCGCTAGCCGAAAGCCACGTATACTCGCTCTGTACCCGGTGCCATATACATGGACGACAACGAATGTAGAGAGGAGAGTGTAGCCTCTGTTAAACATATTGATACTGTCCCACTTCCCGGGTATTTCAGCACCCTGTAATTTACATCTTTGTACATTCCATCCTATTCGGGGTATCCAGTCACTCATTATTCATGTACCACCCTCTTAGCCCGCTTCTTCACCGTCAGCAGCCTCTGCACATCCTCCTCACCGCGCACCCTGAGCGTCAACTCCTTCATCATATCACCCCAGCGCACCTCACCGCCACACGACGGGCACCGGCATCTGCTCGGCAGAATAGCCTCCGAGTCGCCCTCCGCTGCCAGCGCGTGCTTGCTCCAGCACGCCAGGTGGCCCATGGCCCGGCAGTCCGCGTTGGGGCACATGGCCTGCAACCCTTCCTTTGACGTCAATTCGTCGGCGCAGTGAACGCAGCTCCACTCTCTCTCAAACGACACCACGTCCCGTGCCTTCTGCACATACTCCTTTATCGGCGTATAGTCGAGATCCAGCGCGTGGATACCCGCCGGCTCCGACTCTTCCAGTATGCCCGTCGTCTCGTCCACAATGTCGGTCGTGATGTGCAACCCGGGCCGCTCGGGGTCTTCTGCTTGCTTTATCCATGTCTCCCACGCCTTTTGCGCTTCCTTGGCGAATATGTGCAGGTTGAGCGGCCACCGCACGAAGCTTGCGACGCCGGTCAGGATGTGAACGTTGGACATGATGGACTTCATGCTATGTACTGGTCGTCTCGGACGTCCGTTGCTCTTCTTTTGCTTCGAGACGACGATTCGAGACTCATTCGGAATGTGTAACGACATGTGCGGGTTCGTAAGCGCCCATCTATTCACGTGTCTATGGTCAGTACAGCACTGCGGCAGTGTAGAGTACCGCAGAGTACAAGAACATACTCAAACTTCAGCGCAGCAATCATGCTGGGAAATCCAGAAACAAGCGCTACCATTTCCCACGGCCGCAATCGGTCGCGCGCTGTTCGCACCGCGCCGCCCTTTGTCTCGCCATTGTGCTGCTTCAGCCGCCGGGGCGGGTTCGGCGTCGAGCCAATGTACAGCGAAGCGCGGCGCACCGTGGAGCGCAGCACGTAGACGGTGTACAGCGCCGGCAGTGGTTTGCTCAGCTGTGTCGTCATGACGGCCGTTCCGTCATTGGAACAGAATTGTGCCTGCGTCAGGCAGTAAGTAAGTCGCAGAACGTGGTGGGTGAAATCGAGGTCCAGGAGACGCGTCTGTGCGACGTGTCGGGCTGAGGGGCAACCACTTTATTTTCTGGCGGGATGACTAACTTGATGCCTCGGATGCTGGACAGCGAGGAACAAAACATTTAACCATTCACAAGAAAAGGTAAATCTACTGCCAAATACTATGTCCGAAAATGTCATTTATTGAATGATTTTCTTCAATATTATAGTTAAATCCCAAATACACCGTGGGCATCCCTATGACCCCATAAGCGCCATTGTACCAATATACATCTACAAAATGCTCCTTTACAACAACCCTTGCTTTTGCAAATCATAATACACCTTTTCAGGCATCACGTTGCCCTCACCATCCTCCATCTGCACGACGCTGCCCTCATCCACACGCGCCTTCTTCTTCTCGCGCTGAATCTTCTCCCAGAGCTTCAGCGCCTCTTCAATGCCGGTAATGTCACGGAACAGCGTCGTGTTGGTGATGCCCAGGCACTTGAGGCCGTAAATGTGACGGGCCTCGTTAAAGTGCTTCTCAAACGCTCGGCGGCCCATGTAGACAAAGTTGCCGCAAATCTCGCAGGTCAACTCAACGCCGAGACCGTGGAGTCGGTATAGCCAGAACGGAATCGGCTTGCCGTCCCACGCCAGCGGCAGCTTCAGAGGGTTGTAGATCTTCTCGTCGCCGTCCTCGTCGTTCTCCTCACCCTCTCCGTCCGCATCATGCTGTGTTTCAGGCACGTTGAGCAGGTTGTCCAGCTCTTGTTGGCGCTCGCGCTCCGTCATGCCTAGTCGGCGCTCGACGTTTGTTCGGGTATCGCTTCGTTCTGTGCTCATGGCGGCGGCAAGGCGCTTCACCCGATATTCTCTTTCCGCAATGGCGCGCTCCTTTAATCTTGTCGGGGATACACCGCCGGCAGCGCCATTGGTATCGCCACCAGACTCTGCCTGTCTGGCTTTGCGCTGCTCCGCAGCCTTGACGTGCTTTCGGCCGTTCAAGTGATTCTTGTAGACATTGTCATTCTTGAATTCCTTTTCGCAGTCCTCGCACCACACCGCCTCGGGGCTGCTCAGATTTTGCGCTGAGCCGCCTGCGCCTTGGTTCGGGCTCTGCCATCCTTCAATCTCGTCCTTTTGCCAGAGCTCTTCGAACTCGGTATTGAAATGGCTGATGATCTTGTCGACGTCTTCGAGCGGGCGAATCTTTCGCATGAAATTCTCCAGGTATTCGGCAAGGTTTCCAACATATGCGAAAAACTGGTCCGTCATTTTGTCGCCCCGCTTCAGCGCAGCCGGCCCTGACGTGAAGTTGTCAAATACCTCGAGATATTGAAGGTAATTCAGCCTCTTCACATTTGGCAGGTTCAGATACGCTTCATGTGCGGTGTTTAAATCGAAGAATCGGCCGTATGCCTCCTCACCAGTGAAGATGGTGTCGACAATGGACGGCATCTGCTCTGAGCCCTCGACTGGGCGGCGGATCTTGTAGCGCGTTTCCGAGTTTTCGGCCTGCTCGTTGGGATATCTGGCATGGTGCGCTCGTACATCTTCTAGCTGTCGATAAAACTCTTCAAAATTGTCTCCGCTGCCAATTTGTTGTATTTCTTGCGCTCGGCTGCCATTTTGATCGTTATAAATATCCAGAAGCGTCTTTGACTGGCTTTGGATCTGGTCAAGGAGCTGTGATACTTCGTGGTCTCTGTTTAATCGGTCGCGAATCTAAGAAGAGGTAAATGTTAGCCAATGAAGCACTTGCGCAGCTTGAAGTATTATTCTTACGTGTTTGGGCTCATCGCGCATGCGATCAGCGATGCCCTGCTCCAGGCGCTCGAGGTCCTCCTGGATATAGCGCTGCTCTTCCAAGACAAGCATGGTGATGAGTTTGGCTTGTCGCAACAAGACTTCCTATACCATGCGCGTCGTGAATAAACAAGCTGGAGTGCCTGGGAATTGTCGTCGTGGTTGAGCTGATGCAGCAAAAAAATGTAGAGATGCCTGCACCACGACTTTGGTGGCGGCGCTGGACTCGATCCAGTCTGCCGAAGTATACCCGGGCGCGATCTCGAAAAATTATATGGAGCTCTCGGCGCCAGAAACAGCAACCGCAACCTACACCACGGATACGACCTGTGATTATCACAATAATAAAATCGCAACCATGGCTGACGGTGGAATCGACCGCAAGGCGGAGGAGAAGATGGAGTTCTCCACCTCCAAGGAGGTGACAGTCCATCCTACCTTTGAGTCCATGTCCTTGAAGGGTAAGCATATGCTGCGACAGGGCTATTTGACGGGATGCTGACAAGCTGCTAGAAAACCTGCTCCGTGGCATTTACGCATACGGCTACGAGTCCCCCTCCGCAGTTCAGTCACGAGCCATTGTGCAAGTCTGCAAGGGACGCGACACAATTGCGCAAGCGCAATCGGGTACCGGCAAGACAGCGACATTCTCCATTAGTATGCTGCAAGTCATCGACACTGCGGTTCGCGAGTCACAGGCCCTTGTCCTGTCGCCCACCCGAGAACTTGCGACACAGATTCAGTCCGTCGTCATGGCGCTCGGTGACTACATGAACGTGCAGTGCCACGCCTGCATTGGCGGTACCAACGTCGGCGAAGATATTCGAAAGCTCGACTACGGCCAGCACATTGTCTCGGGCACACCTGGCCGCGTTGCCGATATGATCCGTCGCCGCCACCTGCGCACGCGCCACATCAAGATGCTCGTTCTCGACGAAGCCGACGAGCTGCTGAACAAGGGATTCCGCGAGCAAATCTACGACGTATACCGCCATCTGCCGCCTGCCACGCAAGTGGTGGTGGTCAGCGCCACCCTCCCATACGACGTTCTCGATATGACGACAAAGTTCATGACGGACCCCGTTCGAATCCTGGTCAAGCGTGACGAGCTTACGCTGGAAGGCCTGAAGCAATACTTTATCGCCGTGGAGAAGGAGGACTGGAAGTTTGATACGCTGTGCGACCTTTACGATACACTCACCATTACACAAGCCGTCATTTTCTGCAACACCAGGCGCAAGGTCGACTGGCTCACCGATAAGATGCGCGAGGCCAACTTTACGGTCAGCAGCATGCACGGTGAGATGCCGCAAAAGGAGCGCGACAGCATTATGCAGGACTTCCGACAGGGCAACAGCCGTGTGTTGATCTCTACGGATGTCTGGGCGCGTGGTATCGATGTGCAGCAAGTCAGCTTGGTTATCAACTACGACCTCCCCAGCAACCGTGAAAACTACATCCACCGCATTGGCAGAAGTGGCCGCTTTGGCCGCAAGGGTGTTGCCATCAATTTTGTCACCACGGAAGATGTGCGCATTCTTCGCGATATTGAGTGTAAGCACATATCCAGATAACATTTTGAGAAATTTGTAAAGCTAACAGATGGTATAGTGTACTACTCGACTCAGATTGATGAAATGCCCATGAACGTTGCCGATCTTATCGGAGCGTAGAGGCAGAGCCAGCATTTGTACACAAGATAAAACTCGATCGGGCTGAAAAGAACAACACGGACGCCCGGGCCACGGCAATAACTAAGCCAAGGGTGCCGGACAAAATGAGTGGAGGAACGGGCCTACATGTATTAAAAGGTGAGAGGCTTTGTCATTATAGTCGACGAGGGCATGAGCCTAACACGTTTTGGTCAGATTGTAGCTTGACATTTAAAAAAACGTGTTTGCAGACCAGAGTCTCGCATATTTCACGGCGGGCGTTGGAGACGATGTGCCGCTTTTAATATAAGAATTTCTACCAAGGTGTCTTCCATGTATCAAGATGGTTAAAACGCTCAACATGGCTGTTCTGATTAAAACAGGAACCTGGGCTTCCCTTTTATGAGGATTTGTACAGTCTATATCTATTTTATGTCTATATATACCATTTCGAGATGAGCCTCAAAAGCCTCTTAGAATGCCCCCTTCACACCCTCACGCCACTTCAGCAAGCGCAAAACGCAGAAGAAGGAAAATCCAATCAAAAGCATAATGGCACAGAACAGTTGGCCCCTCCAGAACTGCCCCTGTTCAAGGTCAATCAACGCACCACCAATGGGATTGCCGATGAGGGCACCCAATCCCGAAAACGTAAAGCTCATGCCCATGCGGGTGCCGACAATGCCCATATTTGGCGACAGGCGGGCAATGACGCTGGGAGGTAACGACAAGAGAGCGCCCGAGGCAAAGCCGTAGAGGCACGCAAAGACGATTGTGCCGGCGAGGTTGTGGATGCCGATCCAGGCAAAGCTCAGGATCGCAGTCAACAACACAACGGGGATGATTGTGTTGATGGAGCCGACCTTGTCTGCGACGAGCCCGGGAGTAATGCGCCCCACTGCAGAGGCGGCGTTGAGGATGGCGAGGATGTAAAAGTCAAGCCCGTGCTCGGTGTAATGTAGCGAGAACTTGAAGTAGCTGGGGATGTAAAAGATGGGGAAGTAGAGTCCGACAAAGGCGAAGAAGAAGGCGATGCAGCAGGTTAGGAATGGAAGTTCCTTGAGGGCAGACATGTCGAGCATGGCGCGCGCCTGCTTTGGCGGCGGCAGGCGAGCCTTCAAGACGGTAATGGAGAAGGCCAGGGTTGCGAGGGCGATAAAGGCAATGATGCGGGTGGTCCAGCCGAAGCCGACGGGCCCAATGAGCTCCCGGAATATGATGGGATATATGACGGAGCCTATCATTCGATATTAGCATCATGCAGTCATTGCCTGCGTGTGAAAAGACTACTCACCAACACTTCCGCCAACGGCAGTGACTCCGAGAGCAAAGGCTCGGTGTGTTGTGAAGTAGGTTGCGACAATGGCAACGCTGGGCAGGAACAGCAGACTGGCTCCCACACCAACACAGACACCATGCGCGAGTAATATTTGGTAGAATTTGGAGGCAAGCGACGTCATCATGAGGCCAAAGACGACAAGGAAAGACCCGGTGACGACGAGAAACTTCATGTAGCCCTTGTCAAAGATGGGGCCGGCAATGACGCACACCCACAGGAGAAGACACGCCTGTATAGTGCCGATCCAAGAGATGGACGACGCCGAGTGTGATTGCAAGAGTTCATCTTTGTAGTAGCTCTGGTACACGCCAAACGTGTTGACAACGCCCCTGATTGACGAGTGTTAGTACGATGCGGTGGGCCACGCCGAGGATGGCGATGCGGGCGGGCGCTGTGCCAAGATGGCATGATGCGCGCTGCACGCCCGGCAAGGATGCAACGGCTTACCATGAGTTGAAGAATAAGAAGAAGGCTCCGGCAACCTGCAACCACGCAACTAATCCCCCATTCGGCGGCGGTGGCGGCGCAGCGGCAGCGTGGGGTGCGGTCGTTTCTTCTGCCCGCGCCGCTGCGGCAGATGATTCCCGTGCTACAGCCGGCAGGCTGCTGGTCTCAGCCGCCTTTTCCGGTTCGGCCGCCATGCTGCTTGATGCCCAGAACCGCGTTTCCTGGCGGTGCAGCGACAATTTGGTCGATATTCTATCTCGCACGGGAGCGGCGATGCTTGAAACGAGGCAGACGGGCGATTCAAACTGATATGCTCCTCCACGGGGGAGAAGGGGGAAAAATCGGGCAGGTGAGATGAGAAACGGGCCATTGCTCGCCTTTTGTTAGGCCGGGGGTATGCGGCGGCAGTACCAGCGGGTCAAATGGATTACTATTGTTTTTTTACAGCCCAGTTCTGGCGACTCTAGTGCCGAATAGCGCCCCAAGTAAGCCCAGTTGCGGGCGCAATTCGCTGGACGTAGGGGAGGGAGCCCCTCATCGCTTCCGGGTATGCGGCAGTGAAGGGCGCAAGTGGACAGCCGAGTGGGATTGCTGAATAATGCGGATTTTCGGAACATAGCGACGGGATATGGGGAACATTTACGGAACAAGGTTTGGCGGCGATTTCGACGTTGGAGAGTTGTCTAAGATGGCTTTGACGTGTAAGGAGAGATTGCTTTCTGTTCTGGCGTGGTTTCTTTGTGATTCCGCTGTCTATAGGACAACGTAGCTATGGAATGCAGG
Organism: Lecanicillium sp. MT-2017a; assembly: GCA_003056585.1. Lineage (NCBI taxonomy): Eukaryota > Fungi > Ascomycota > Sordariomycetes > Hypocreales > Cordycipitaceae > Lecanicillium > Lecanicillium sp. MT-2017a. The sequence continues at coordinate 93,702 of PXYN01000204.1, read as the reverse complement.
TTTGCTCTGTATTTGCTAGTTTGTTCTGCACTAACAGGGTAGTGTGGTGCTCGGACCCTTGTTCGTTTTTGGGTTGCTGTTCTTGGTTGCTGCATTCTGTTTTGGAGAACTACGATGTTGTTCACCAACACAAGCAACACATGCAATAATGAAGGACGGTTTGAAGCTTCCTGTTCTATAACAGCAACTTTAACATTCACGCATTACGATATGTGTTCGCCGGTCTGAAAAATATATATAGAGCGTTGATAGTCTCAGTTGTAAATTCCTGCCTCTACAAAGAAGTCCACCCTCAGCCCAGATCGCAATCACACCAGATAAACTCTAAGAAAACAAACCCCCAGATACATAATCCGCCCCCCTCTCAGCTCAACAAAATGACCAGTATCCTACAGGCCAATCCCTGCAACCCAGAAGACGTTGTCGTCTGGGAGTGTCAAAATATGTCCTTCGACGAGGGGCAAATGTTTGTTTGCGGCAAGTGGAATAGCCTTAACAGCCAGCAATGCACCAATCCAAGGTGCGGAAAAACTCGCGGCGAGGGCGACTACGCCCTGGATTTGAATGGGCGCCGTATCGGGCGCTTCAGGCTCATCTTTGTTGTTGGGCCCATGCCGTTCGTGCAGTGGTCGGGAGAACAGCAGCCACGGTGATCAGGGCGTTGTCTTGATATGTGTGCTGGACACACATACGGCGTTCCTGTGGTTTATGTTTTTGTTCCGACTTCAGGTAAGTCCGTGAACTGGTACATTTGGCGTTAATGGCGCATTTAGACATCCTTTGCTCTATAATAAATTCTATTCGCATGAAATTATAACTTATCTCCTGGTGAACTGATAAAGCCCTTTGTATCCTCGGTAGAAACAATACATTGCCCATCACTTACCTGTGTACAGCAGGCCGCGACCTCAATCATTCCATGGTCTGGTCCCTGCGCACACTCAAAAAGCAGGTCAACATCCGCACAATTCCTTGGAAGCTCCTCGCTGTCTCTTTGCCGGTAAAACACGCTGGCTGTACCATTCCCTGCGTCATCGCACGCGTAGAACTGTGAATCCGTATCCCGCTCCAGCGTCAAAACTGGTGTGTAGCCCTGCCATCCAACACCGACTTGGGACAGGTTTTCCTCACCGCACTCCAGTTTTAAAATCTTGCGCTCATCGGGACGCACTTCGATGGTTAGCGTGCGATTCCTGCCGTCGCGCTGTGATTGAATGGTCTTGGTCTCGACATTGACAAACAGCATTACACCGTCGTTTTCTGGCGTGCTTGGCTTCGTGAGCGATCCGAATTGATTGCACGTATCGTTTCCGAGCATGAAGAGCTCCCAGTTATCTATACGGGATGCGAGAGTGTTATTGGACGACGTGGCGTGAGCTCTGAGTATGAAGTTGGATGAGACGCTCGGGAGGTTGGTAGGTAGCACCAGCTGGCCGAAGACGAACGGCGCCGCTAAGGGCAACAGCAATAGCATTTTGGGGCTTGATGAGAGCATTTTCAGAGATATTTGTAAAGGTGAAGAAACTATGGGAGGCGATAAAACACAACGGTCGACGTTGGCGATCGGTAGAGCGTGACTGGAATGCAAATGCCACATATTCGAAGTCAATCCACCACAGGAAAAGCTGTTGCTAAAGAGTACTATAGGTCCTTAGATATATTAAAATTTAGAGCGAAAGCGCCAAAGAACGGAAGGTTTTTCATGATATACCCGAATACAGTACGGGACCTCGGTGATTCTCCAGCAGGACATGTAAAGATTCGTGTGAATATAGCCGAGGCTGACTTTACCATTAATTGCCTGTTACCAGCAAACATTCTTGAGCGCGATGAGGAGCATATGCGCCCAATATTGTCATATATTGTAGCAAACTCAGGCCATAATAAAGAAAATAGTTAAATATAAATTTTATTCAATTTTTCAAGGCTTCCCGTGTGGCGTAATACGCGCCACGATCCGTCACTGCTGCAGGGTAGATCATCACAGCATCCTAATCGGGCACATTTCTCCACGAACGGCTGTGAGCTCTTTCCCTGCAGGCGAAGCTTCCCCCGTGACGTACTTTTGCCTGCACGCCGCGGGATTTTCGTCTTCTCCCAAACGACATAGCCGAATACCACTGCGAAGCGGTCACGGACGGCAGGTCAACTCACCAAGCGAACATTATGATATTGGGCGAAACAAAAGGCATCAGGGATTATTACAGCCATGGATTCCTCAGAGGAACGTCTGTGCCAGGACGATGACGACGCCGACGCCGAGGCAGACGCCTGCTTGCAGCCGTCGCGCTCACCGCCGCCTCGGGATACACCCCCGGTATACATCAACATTCATCGGTAAGCAGGGGTGGCTTCTTTGACTGTCGTTGGCGACTTGACGTGGACAACGCTAACACCAGCTTTAGTGTAAGACGCTTGGTTTTGGCTAGCATCGGTTCGTGCATTCCGCTACCCGCTGGCAGTCATGGGCTAACCGACAACAGATGACCCGTACACGATTGAACATTTTCGAGAACCCGGACTCAATGCACTGGTTGTCCGTCCCCTTGTTGAACGCCTTTATCAGCCTAGAGACATTTCGATAGGTGCTTATACCCCACCACGCACTTAAGTCTTTAGAGGCGTCGCTAATACCCAGCTCCAGTCTACTGCTTGCTCGCAAACAGAGTATACTTTCTGCGCGAGCAGTCCGGCCTCGCGCATCAAAGCGTCAACTGGGCACGAGCGTCTCTTTGTGAACTTGTTGCAAGCAGGATCTTGCGGCGCTTTCACGAGGACAACCCTGGCGACACCGGCTTGCTTCTGCTCGCGCATATCCTCGTGGAAGGCTTTGACCCCTTTCAAGGAGCCCCGTCCGACGTCGAGCGAGAATACCGGCATCTCCAGTGGCCGATCCAAGAACGAGGTGGCTATGAGCGCAAACTCACTGCCCTGGAGCTGGCCATTCTTTCCGAGAGCAAGTCTTTTATTGGAACGGCTGCTTGCCAACGCTTCATCGACGCGCTGCATGATGGAAAAGTCACATACACGCCATTGTCATTTATCGACATCTTGCCGGACCACCACAAGCATCTGCCCATTTCGATTTACAAGCCGAGGCAGGCCCGCCTGTTGAATCACTACCGCCTCATCGTACCACGCATCAGGTCCGCAATCGAGTTTACGCAGTTTCTCGTCTTGCTGGCGTTGTACGCCCTGACCATGATCAACAGACACAATGAGAAGAGCTTTTGGGAAATCACTTTCTGCATCTATACTGCCGGCTGGACTCTGCACGAGTTTGCAGCCATTATAGAGCATGGCTGGGAGGTTCATTCGCAGAGCTTGTGGTCTTTTCTCGACGTGACGTTTGTGGCGATTTATGCCGCTTACTTCTTGACGCGCATCTACGACTTTTCAATTGGCCACCTCGCTGACGGTTATGCTCTTCACATTCTTTGCATTGCGGCGCCAGTGCTTCTCACCCGCACGGCTTTCAACTTGATGCCCAACAACATTGTCTTCATCTCTCTTCACGCCATGATGAAGGATTTTACAGTACTCACATTTCTGGCATTCTGGTGCTTCACTGGATTCCTTCTCGCGCTGCAGTGGCTTATCACCGCTGAGCAGTTGGAGTCGGGTGACACCCCTAGCTGGGCGACAGTGTGTAAGTGGCTCTTGTGGATCTGGTTCGGCTTGGACGGTACCGGTATTGGCGAGTCAACGAGGTTTCATGTCGTGTTTGGACCGGCACTCATGATTGCTTTCGCATTTTTGGGCAACACGCTCTTCTTGACCATTCTTGTCGCCATGTTGACCAACACCTTTTCGCGAATCATTGCCAACGAAGGCGCAGAAATCCGCTTCCGCCGCACGGTCCTGACTTTTGAAGGCGTCAAAAGCGACTCCATCTTTGCCTACCCGCCACCATTCAACATTGCAGCAATTGTATTCCTCTTGCCATTGAAGCTTGTTGTGTCTGGCCGTGTATTTCACACCATCAACGTGTTTCTCATTCGAGTGCTCAACGCACCTTTGCTATTGTTGATCACGGTGCTTGAAAGGAGGACTTGGATGAGACGTAATCGCGGCAAGAATAAGTCGTCGTGGTTCAGCTGGCAATTTTCAGGGTTTTCACCGCATGGAGATGTCCAGGCTGTCTTCAAGGCACAGCCTCCACAAGCCATATCCGACAGGATTGATGAGCTAGATCCATTGGACGAAGTTCCGGTACTGGAGGACGAAGTGGTGTCCAAATCACACCCGGAAGTTACGCAGGAGAGGCTACGTCGACTGATGATGGTAACCTAACGGCATTGAGGACCTAATCGGGGACTTAGATTGGCCAGCCCTGAAACTTGAACCTGACACATACAGTAGGAGAAAGACTATTCGTGCTTAAAGGCTTAGACTTATCTATATATACGTCTAGATATCAATCTAGTAGCACTATAACTATTAACAAACAAATTGCATCCATATCTCGTGCTTCGTAAAATTACTCCACAAAAACAGCCGGGAAGCCAACTCCTTTTGGGCACTAGACGCAGCCATTACACCTGACGGCGGTCATAGTCTGCAGCTTCGACATGATCCTCAAAAGTCTCCTTCTTCATATCATCGTACAGGGGCCGCGCCTGCGTACGCTCCGCCAGGACGTCTTCCAACCTTCGTCGCTGGACGAGAGACTGCCAGACGGTGGAAGCCGTGCTGGTGCAGAAGAGCCTGTCCATGTCCTCGAGAGAAAGACCCTTGGTCTCGGGAATGAAGAAGAGGGCCCAGAAGCCCATGACGACCATGAGCGCGCCAAAGAACATGTACGTTCCGTAGCCTAGGGATGTAATCATGTATGGGGTGGTGCGGGAGATGAGGAAGCTCCAGAACCACTGGTCGGCGGTGGTGATGGCTGTGCAGAGCATACGGATGTCTGTGTCGTTTTGGTTAGTTCACGTTGAAAAGGCATGCAAGAGGAGGATCTTTGGGGTTACGTACCGATTGGGAAGATTTCGGAGCAGTATACCCAGGTGATACCCTGCCAGGTAGCGCAGTAGATTAAACCGTAGAGATATACGCACACTACAGTCTTTTGTTAGTCGCACACGTCTTGGCATTGGCGGAAGAGAAATGACACCAAACGTACCCATGGCGAGGTATCCCCACCCGTTCCGGTCAATGTTGCCGGCAGCAGAGTTACCAGCTGGGTCGGCCTTCATGACGTATCCGCCAATGTACCACATGGGGAGAGATCCGATGAAGGCGCCCCAGATTAAACCGTTGCGGCGGCCCACCTTTTCGACCAGCCAGACCGAGAAGATGATCATGCCGAGGGTCTTGGCGATGCCGTAGAAGCCGGTAGCGAAGAGCTTGGTGGTGGTGCCAGTGATGCCAAGGGTTTCAAAAATGCGAGGAGAGTCTAGAAAGTAGTGTAAAATCCGTGTTAGTGTATAAGTCGAGAAAATGCGTGGTTGTTACATGGCAGTGTAAGTATACTTACAGTAGGTAATGATGTTGACGCCAGTGAGGTTCTGGCAGGCCATGAGCAGCAGACCGATACCGATGCGGTTGCGGACGCCGTGCTGGAAGAGACGCTTAAACATTTCGCTAAACTTCATCCTGTTGGCCGTGCGCTCCTCGACCTGCTGGCGGATCTCGGACAGCTCGTCGCGGATGTACTCGCAGTCGCCGGGGAGTTTGCGCAGGTCGACGAGGACCGATTGGGCTTCCTCCCAGCGGTCTTGGCGGGCGAGCCAGCGGGGGGACTCGGGGCAGAAGAGCATGCCGAAGCAGAGGAGGGCGCCGGGGACGAGCTGGAGGCCTAGGGGCATGATCCATTGTGCTTGTGCGGACTTGGGGATTGTGCGGTCTGAGGCGTAGTTGATCTGGGGATATGTTAGATGGAGATGTGATGCTGAGATACTTTGGTTTTGTACTTACCCAAAAGCCGAGCATACCACCGCCTTGGGACGCAATCTAAGACGCAAAAGTTAGTATACTGAAACGAGGTACCGTATGTGGGAGGTTAATTACCTCGAAAATACCGATTAGTCGACCTCTGATGGATGGAGGAGAGATTTCGGCAATGTATACGGGAACAATGAGAGACGCAGCACCGATGCCCAAACCAGCAACGGCACGACCAGTAATGAGCAGAGGCAGCATGCCTTGCGAAGCAGTCATGAGGGTACCACCAATGATGAAGACGATGGCAGCCAGGAAGACTGCCTTTTTACGACCATACTTTTCGGCAAGGGGGAAGGTGAGAAGGGAACCAAAGAAGCAACCAGCTTGGAAGGTGGACACAATGTTGCCCTGGAGAGTATCACGGTCGGTACCCGACTTTTCAGTGAGGCCAAAGTCTCGCTTGAAAGAGTCGAGGGCCATTGTGCCTCCAATGACGGAGGTATCATAGCCCACTAAGAGATCAAAGGTTAATACACATGATGGCGAAGCTTTCTTGGCTGCAGCGGAAGGAACATACTGGCAATGGCAGACATGGACGCAATAATGGCAATCATATGGATGCGCCAGTTGCGCACCTCATTGGGATCTTTCGTCCCATCAGCGTGGAGACCCATGGTGAGACTGACTGCAAGGCAGATGGCAGCTTGGGGGTGCAAAAAGTATGAGGGAGTGACCGATGTATCGACAAACTCAACTCGCGTGTGGGTTCAGACAACGAGGCTATGCGAGTTTGACAAGACTCGAGACCCGTAATGTTTCTGGGGCGATGCAACATGAAAGCTTCTCAAACTGGGGAACCAAGAGTACTTTATCTACATTGTTTATTACTGCGCGACATACGAGGAGTGGGCAATCTATGGCCGTTGCCGGAGGATGACCGAGTATGAGCCAAAGTTACCCCAGACTGGTGGTGTAGTCGGGGAGTTTGCGGGGAAGTGGGGGTCTGAATGGCGTTCTGATACGGGTACAAAAGTCAGTCTGAAGAGGTTCGCCGACTGGTCAGAAAGGTAGTGAGGACCGGCGACCGGCAGCGACTATCGAAGATGGTCTGACTTGCGTGTCTGTGTGTGTGTGTGGGTGGAGAGTGGTTAGAGTGGTTATTAGAGTGAAGAGGCTATTTGCCGACGGTGATGCCCGGGTTGCGGTGTGGTGTGTGCGGCTATTGCCCCGCGCTCATCAATAAAGCCGCAACACTGGTGGCGTTGAAGATGTATCTATCGCGGAGGACTTCCATATTGGTGGTGTACTATACGAGGCTTCGAGCAGGAGTCTGGAAAGCTGCTGGTCTTCTGTCCGCTGGTGACAGCCTGCTTACAGAGTACAATGGAGCGAATTGCCCTATTAGGAAGGCGAGTAAAAAAGCTAATACAAAAATCACGGTTCTTCTGCGGTTGGCCAGCGCCAAGATATATGGGGGTGTCCTGCATTTCTGCACTGCCACGCTTAGCGCAAAAAGACCAATGTTTTGCACCACAGAGAGAGGGCTATCAGGCCGAGTATGGGAGGAAGGCACGATGATCCGGTGGTGGTGGTGAGCGGCGGCGCCGTGTGTTAGTAAGAGAGTGAGAGTGAGGGAGGAGGCCCATGGAGGTCGAGAGGCCGCCGGCTGGAGCTCTTCAATGCAGCCCGGTGGGCCAGCAGCGGCTTGGCGGCAGAGGACCCTGGCCCAGGCTGGCCGCGGGCTGTAGGCTGTGGGCAGGAAAGATTTTATGGGTGCCAAGAAAGGGAGAGGAATGGAAGAGAAAGCAATGACGAGATGAGAAATAAAATTGAAAAAAATTCTGCGTAAAATTGGTAGGCATAGCTCAGCTGAACTAGGCAGATGATGACGGGAGAGGCAACCTGCTTCGCCATCGCTGGTACTGGTGAGCGAAAAAAAAGAGAGTGCTGCGCCACAGGGCTGCCTGGAGGTAGCTCTCACTGAGTCGAGCGGGCCTCTGATGTAGGTACAAATGGAGTACCCTGAGCCCTAGCGCAGGTGCTAGCTGGCGGCTATGGCCAGCTGTTAGTGGCGGGTGTGCCTTGCACGACTCGCAGTGAGGCGAAAGGCGTGCTCTGCCTCATTTTTGCCTCCTTCGCCACAAAACATACGCAAACGGAGAGAGATGTACGCAACTCGTGACGGACCGCAGCCGGCTTGTCTGCCAGCTGGTCAATTTTTTTTTTGCTGTCTCTTGCCTTGTTTCACTTTGGGTACGACGTAGGTGGCCACCCGGTGGCTGGCAGGTACAAACGGAACACTGGACAAACAGACCACAAACGGCTGGCAGGAGCCAGGGCCACCTGCGTTAGGGTGGGCAGGCGCCCCCACAGTTTAAGCTTAGCGCACGCCGCCGTACCTTCTCGCATGTGTCTCTTGAAGTCGGTTGCCCCGCTTCGATCGAAGTTTGTGGTTCCCCCCATGCAAGCACACCGTTTCTGTTTGGCTCACGCTGCAGGCTTGCTAAATGGCGGGAGCGCCACCGCTGTCACATCTTACTCGATGCAGGTGTCCCGTTTGTACTCCATCACCACCTCTGATTCAATAATTTGCCCGCAAAAGACTATACTATACGCGAACCGAGGGAAAATCCCTCAGGCACAGCCTCACGCTAGCACTGCAATCTGTATCGCCTCCCGCCATCATCCCTGATGCGTCCTTTGGGGGTCGCCGATGAACGCCACCGCAAATGACCTTTCTCCGACGTGACTTGGGGTAGGTGGTTACGAGTAGAGCTTCATCGTACAAACGGGATACGGCATCGCGAGACTACCACGCCTTGGACGGGTCCCGGAACCAAGCTAGAGAACTTGTCGGACTGTTACCGCGATGATAATGTCGCATCATGGCTTGTTCACAGCCTCAATCTCCAATCTTAAAGCTCTCGGCACCGGCAACTCGACGACGCTTCGGCAAGCCATGGCAAGCCACGACCGTCTGTAACGTGCAGGTTTCATAGATTCTCTCACGGACATCAACCGAACGACGTCTTGATCGTTTTCGTTATAGACGTGCACAGCCTCTCTTGGTTCTGTGAAAATCGCTCAACCTCTCTCCGCATTGTCTCCATTTTCATGTCGAGATACGCTGTTGTTGGCTCATTCTATGGCCGAACATCGGACGCGATGAGGGGAACCTTGTCGTCTAGAACGCCAAAATGCCTTCGCTACTGGGCCCGAAACCCAATTAGCCTAATATCTCATGCGAAGCGACAAGAGGCAGTGCAAAACTGTATCCGTGCAGAGTGAAGCCATCACCAACTTGGCGATGCATCTCGTCCCAACCCTCGCATGGTGTAAATCAAACCTCGCCCGAAACGGAGCGCAAAACATGCCAAGACGCACCGTGCTACCATTTCTCGCACGTAATAGACCTTTTGCATCTACTCTTGCCCCAGCGCAGACCGTGGCTATGCTGATCGGCGTGGAAGAAAAACGGCCGAATATGCCGTGTTAGTGCTGGCCAGCCAAATGGCTGCGTTGGGGCTATCGTCGGCTCGCGCGCGCATAGGCCGCCTGTACCAATGTACTTTTGGTACTCCGTACTGTGGGCATGTACCTCCGCCTGCACAAGGCACCCACGCACCCACCCGCCGCTAATGAGCTTCCCCGTACTGGACGGAGACGGAGGCCACCCAAAAGGCGACCAAGTGCGGATCGGGGGCTTTTTGCGATTTCCTGTACGTACAGAGTAGCAGCCTGTACTCCGTACAAGCGCGTACATGGGGTTACGAGAAGTGCCACTGACCACGCGGGAGGATGGGTCCGTCCAATCAATCCAACCTTCCACTTTGAGCGCCGTCAGCCAAGACCTGGGTTGCCGCTCCTCCTTCACGCAGCCCACTTTACTGTCACAAAGACTCTGCGTGCACCGCCTCCTTTGCCATGACCTATATGACGCCGACCTTGGGCGTCTCAGCACCTTCATTCCAGGCTGACTGGAGCGAGGCATATAACCTACAGAGTCCTATCGCTGACATTTACCTTTAAAACCGCCTCTCGGTATCCCATTTTTTTTTTTTTGGTTGATGAATATCCTCACTTACACGCCTACACACACACTACCGGCAACATGGGGTCCGACACACTCTCCCCGACTGCCATCCAGCAGAGAGACCGCTCTCTGAGCAACGCCGAGACCATTTCCTCCAATACTTCAAACCCGTTCCTCACACCCGCTGCGACCAGCTGTGCTTCCAGCGTTCTCGAGGATGCGGAAACCGCCCTCCGCCCGGATCCCGGCACGGAAGCCGACTTCAAGGTCGACAATAATCCTTTTGCCTTTTCCCCCGGCCAGCTAAACAAGCTGCTCAACCCCAAGTCCCTCTCCGCTTTCCAGGCGCTCGGAGGCCTCGCAGGCATCGCCGCTGGTCTCCAGACTGACCTCAAGTCGGGTCTGAGCATCGACGAGACCAACATTGCCTCGCCCGTTTCCTTCCAGGATGCTGTTCGCCGACCATCATCCGCGCCTTCCGAAAAGGTTTCGCCTTCGTCCACCTCGGAATCGTTTGGAGACCGCATCCGCGTATACCAGCGCAATATCCTCCCCGCGAAAAAGGCCACTCCTCTCTGGAAGCTCATGTGGAACGCCTACAACGACAAGGTTCTCATTCTGCTTACCGTCGCTGCCGTCATCTCCCTTGCCCTCGGTCTCTACGAGACATTAGGTAAGGATCACCCACCTGGCTCCCCCACGCCCGTGGACTGGGTTGAAGGTGTTGCCATTTGCGTTGCCATCATCATTGTTACCGTTGTCGGTTCCTTCAATGACTGGCAAAAGGAAAAGGCCTTTGTGAAGCTCAACGCAAAGAAGGATGATCGCGAGATCAAGGTCATTCGATCTGGAAAGTCTTTCATGATTAACGTCCATGATATTCTCGTCGGAGACGTCCTCCACCTCGAGCCCGGTGACTTGGTTCCCGTCGACGGCATCTTCATTGAAGGTCACCACGTCAAGTGTGATGAGTCGTCTGCTACCGGTGAATCGGACGCCCTGAAGAAGACAAACGGCGATGAAGTCATGCGTGCGCTTGAATCTGGCGAAAGCAGGAAGAATCTGGATCCCTTCATCATCTCGGGTGCCAAGGTCCTCGAAGGTAAGCAACTCCACTGCCTCACCAGACTATCGACTTTGTGACTAATGTGCAATAGGCATGGGTACTTTTGTCTGCACATCTGTTGGTGTGAATAGCAGCTTCGGAAAGATTATGATGTCGGTACGCACCGATGCCGAAGCCACCCCACTCCAGAAGAAGCTTGAAGGTCTAGCAATGGCAATTGCCAAGCTCGGCAGCAGTGCCGCTGGTCTTCTGTTCTTTATTCTCTTTATGCGCTTCCTTGCTGGCTTAGCCGGCGACAGTCGCCCTGCCGACGTCAAGGCTTCATCCTTCATGGACATTCTCATCGTTGCCATTACCATCATTGTCGTTGCCGTCCCAGAAGGTTTACCCCTTGCGGTGACGCTCGCTTTGGCCTTTGCGACTACCAAGATGTACAAGGAGAATAACCTCGTTCGTGTCCTCCGCGCTTGTGAGACGATGGGCAACGCGACGACAATCTGCTCTGACAAGACCGGTACTCTTGTAAGTCACATACTACCCTGTTTCTTTTGCATACCATTGCTAATCAATATGGACTAGACCACAAACAAGATGACTGTAGTTGCTGGTACCTTTGGATCTACTAGCTTTGCCAAGTCAGAGTCTGAGAAGCCAACTGAGCAGACCGTCAGCCAGTGGGCTGCTGCTCTTCCACAAGCCACAAAGGACATGCTTATCCAGTCTGTTGCCATCAACTCTACTGCATTCGAGGGCGAGGAGGATGGCCAGGCCGTTTTCGTCGGTTCCAAGACTGAGACTGCCCTCCTTCAGCTTGCCAAGGATCATCTTGGTCTCCAATCTCTGTCCACTACTCGCGCCAATGAGCAAGTCACCCAGATGATGCCATTCGATTCGGCCAAGAAGTGCATGGCTGCTGTCGTCAAACTGCAAGATGGCTCCGGCTACCGCCTCGTTGTCAAGGGTGCCTCTGAAATCTTGCTCGGCTACTGCTCGGAAGTCATGGAGGCTACTACTATGAAACTCTCTCCACTTGGTTCTACTGAGGAGACTGCTCTTCGCAGCACCATCGACCAATATGCCAGCAAATCGCTGCGCACTATCGGTCTTGTGTACAGAGACTACCCCAGCTGGCCACCCGCGGAAGCCGAGATTGCCGACGGCGAGCCTGTCATCGCCTCGCTGCTGAAGAACCTCATCTTTGTTGGCGTCATCGGTATCCAGGATCCTGTTCGCCCTGGTGTGCCTGAGGCTGTTCGCAAGGCCAAGCACGCCGGCGTGGTTGTCCGAATGGTCACTGGCGACAACAAAATCACAGCCAAGGCCATTGCCACGGAATGCGGCATCCACACCGAAGGCGGTATTGTCATGGAGGGACCGAAGTTCCGAAAGCTGTCTGAAGCTGAAATGGACAAGATTCTTCCTAATCTCCAGGTTCTTGCTCGTTCGTCTCCGGAAGATAAGCGCATTCTTGTCGCTAGGCTCAAGGTTCTTGGTGAGACTGTGGCTGTTACTGGTGACGGAACCAATGACGCTCCCGCTCTCAAGACTGCCGATGTTGGATTCTCCATGGGCATATCTGGTACTGAGGTCGCCAAGGAGGCTTCTTCCATTGTGCTCATGGATGACAACTTTACTTCCATCATCACTGCCCTGAAGTGGGGACGTGCTGTCAACGACGCTGTTCAGAAGTTCTTGCAGTTCCAGATCACTGTCAACATCACCGCTGTTCTTCTTGCGTTCATCACGGCCATGTACAGCCCCGAAATGAAGCCTGTTCTCCGAGCCGTCCAGCTTCTGTGGGTCAATCTGATCATGGACACCTTTGCTGCCCTAGCCCTCGCCACGGATCCCCCAACGGAGAAGATTCTCGACCGCCAGCCTCAGGGCAAGAAGGCTCCTCTTATCACAGTCAACGTAAGCACACTCTGGACGATTCTCCAATTACACTCTACTGACAGATGTATTAGATGTGGAAGATGATCATCGGTCAGGCCATCTACCAGCTGGTTGTTACTCTCGTCCTCTACTTTGCTGGCCCTGAGATTCTGGGCTTTGACCGTAACAACGCCGACAAAATGCTTGAGCTTGACACCATCATCTTCAACGCCTTTGTGTGGATGCAAATCTTCAACGAGTTCAACAACCGTCGCCTTGACAACAAGTTCAACATCTTTGAGGGTCTTCACCGCAACCAGTTCTTCATCTTCATCAACTGTCTCATGGTCGGTCTCCAGGTTGCCATCATCTATGTTGGCTCCCGCGCCTTTTCCATCAAGCCTGGTGGTCTTTCTGGCACGCAGTGGGCCATTTCTATCGTTGTGGCTGTTGTGTGTCTGCCGTGGGCCGTCGTTGTGCGCCTCTTCCCTGATGAGTGGTTCGCCAAGATTGCCAAGTTTGTCGGCGCACCGGTGGTTGTCGTCTACCGTGCCTGCAGCAAGATGGGCACTCGCATTGCCAATGTCTTCCGAAAGAAGAAGCAATCCCCCGAGGCGGATGGCGATGCTCAGGATGATGTCGAGGCTGCCCCTGCTGCTGCCAACCCTGCTGCCCCCGAAGCGCCTGCTCCTCCTGCTATTGTGGTGTGTGACACTCCGCAGGTCCAGATCAGTGAGCCCGAGAAGACGGAGAAATAAGGCAATGTATATATGTACGAACGTTACGATGTAATTTCTTTTAGCGCGCGATTTTTTTTTGTCATGGTACGAGGAAAACATAGACAATCTATCTATAGACGGACAAATGTCCACAATCATTCAAAGTTGAACAAATGACTGTCATCAGTTCTTCGATGCATAGCGTGTGAGATTTAAATATGTGTATTTCGACTATGCTATGTAAATGCATTCAGAACGGAAGATCGCCCACAATGGGCCAGTCCTCAAAAAACACCACCACCGCTCTGCCCAGACCGCATCCAATGACGGTACCGTGATCTTCACCGGGATACTCCTTGCACACAACATACTTCATCACCCCAGCGTTGCGCAGCCTCTGCGCCATGGAATTCGCGCTCTCCTCCATAGCCCAGCTCTCCGCCATCTTCTTCCTCCTTTCAAACGCATCGTCTGCTTCGCCCCTATGCTGCACGGGATGCTGTTCCAGCCCACCATAAAACATGAGCAGCGTCGGCTGCTGTTGCGCATCTCCAGCCTTTTCAACAAACCGCTTCTCATAATCCAACAGCACCGAGTCGCCGTACCAAATCGACGGACTGCCCGCAAAGAAGCAGTCAAACATGTCCCGGTGCGTAAACAAGGTGTACAGCGTGCACAGGCCGCCGTACGAGTGCCCAAACAGCGCTTCGCGACCGACGGTGGACCCCGCGAGAATGGTGGAGCGCACAAACGGCTTGACTTGCTCCTCGATGAACTTGATGAAGTTATCGGCGCCGCCGTGGGCGGGCGCGCTGCTGGTGGGGGAGGGCGGGGTGAGGTCTAGGTTGCGGCGGCGGTGGAAGAGGAAGCCGTCGGTCATGTTGTGGCCTATTGAGACGATGAGGCCGCCACCGGTGAATTGGGGGGCGCTGGCGCGGCGCCAGGCGGCTTCTGTGGCGGTTAGGAAGACGGAGTTGCCGTCGAGGGTGTATCTGAGAAAGTAAATAGTGAGTATGTGTGTTGGTGATGGGGAGGGGGAAAGAGGTGGAAAAGCGCTCACATGACGGGGACGTTTTCGTGGCCGGATCTAGTGGTCCATTGGAGAGGCCAGGATGCTTGGATGAGGTAGGTGTAGTTGTCTGGGGCTGTTAGCTCCCATTGCGCTGTGTTTTGGAGCGTAATGGGTGAGGGTTCTGGCGACATGTTGGCGGTTTGAACTGGTTTGTGATGAGGGTAAAAAAAACGGGAAATAGGCTGAAAGGGGGGCCGTTGTGAATTTGGCGTATGGTGTCTGTGGGGAGGGCGTTACACGTCGGAGGCTGGTGTAAACCCGACGAGCGCTGTGAGAGTGGAGGGCTTATCTGATCTTTCAGCCCCGGCTGAGCCGTGGTAAGTATGTGGGGTTCGTCACCACAGACTTAAAGCCCGCTCCATAGGTTTACCAATTTCGTTGCAAATATATCATCTTGTTCTTCATAAAGGGCGTTTTTATTTTCCTTAATTATATTCTAATCGTGTACACCATGTATCGCATATGCTATGGGTATCGAGTGCCAAAGTGGCCAAACAAGTCGTCTATATACATCTGGTCGAGACCCTCCGGACTAAATAAAACGGTCCTTGCAGCTGTGGTTCCGTGTTCGGTGCTGTCTTGCTGGCCGGCGATTCTGTCAATGGGTGTCTGAGGTGTGTAGTGATGTGAATCTGCGTATCTGGCGTCGGACTCGAGCGCGGACTCTCTCTGTTGAGGGACCTCTGCGCTGGCGCCAAATTGTAGGGTTGCGGATCAAGTATTTCCCAGAGGAGAGCTGGCGGGAAGGCAATACTGCCGCTTGTATCTCCTGTGTTTGCACGGTGCCGTTCTGTGATGAGTTGCAGGTTCCGAAGAATCTCCAGCTAAATGATGCTGTTAGCTATTTTAGCACGCGTTATGGGAGAATACATACCAACCTTTCGG
Source organism: Lecanicillium sp. MT-2017a (assembly GCA_003056585.1). Taxonomy (NCBI): domain Eukaryota; kingdom Fungi; phylum Ascomycota; class Sordariomycetes; order Hypocreales; family Cordycipitaceae; genus Lecanicillium; species Lecanicillium sp. MT-2017a. The sequence continues at coordinate 78,169 of PXYN01000204.1, read as the reverse complement.
GGTAAATGCGGCCAAACTGTAGAGAGTCGCTGCAAATACTCCTTGCACCAGGCAAGGTCCTTAATCGCCTGTTGGGAAATACTGTCATCGCGCACATATTGCAGCATCCAGGGTATAGTAGCCACAGCCGCGACCAAGTGACCGAGCACAGGATCCCAGAGCTCGAGCTGGTGGCCCTCGCAGCTGCGCAAGAGGCGAAAGAACCAGCCCGAGTTCAGCAGAGCGGCATCAACAGTTTGCTGCAAAAACAGGCCCGATTGTGAGCTTTTGGAGCACTTCGCCGACGCCACCAGGTGGATGAATGGGTGGTTTAGAATGGACAGGCACGCGTGGCATTCGACTTCCATCAGGACCCACGGAGTCCAATAGTCACGGTGCTCAAGTATTTCTGCGGGAGAGCGCTTGGAGAAGGCGACGTTTCGTAAGAGGTGTTTGCTGGGAAGTTTTGAGTCGTACTCGTACAGGCGGGCGACGAGTTTGGCATATGTCGAATCTGGGGAACAAGGCCGTTCGTACTTTGCTAATCGGAGATCACGCAGCCACGGTGATATACTGCCTAATAGCAGTGTCATCCTGATATAATAGGCTGTGATTCCGAGGTCGTGGTCTGAGTCGTAGGTGTTGTAGAGATCTGCAGGGTAGTCCTCTTGTCTGGCTGGTGGCAGCTGTGGTGGAACAGGCACACTGCCAGGAAAGCCAAGCTTCTCCATGTCCTCATCGCGTTTGCTGGAGTGTGAGCTAAAAAGAAGTTCTAAAATGTGAACACTCCAATGGCATCGCAAAGAGAGCTCGCGATCAACGGATGAGCTGCCTGAGATAACCGTGGCTTCTGTTCGGCTCGCCTCCAACTGGGATGCAATGCGGATTGTCATCTGCGCCTGATGGGGTTTGCAGCCTGACGGACGTTACTATTGTGGTGCATCAATAAGCCTGAGACATGGAGAAAATACCAAGAATATCCAGCAAAGCAAGAAGACATAACGCCTGGCTGACTTCGAGAGTGGGAATGCCTTGCAGTGCCAACTTATTTCGCCGTCTCTCGGGCGGAGCGGTGGTAGTAGTCCACAGCTTCGGCATGCCTATCACCGCAATTGGGATGAGGTTTCAGACTCAGGGCAAGCGCTATGCAGGTATGCTGTAAGAAGGAAGGGAAAGATGTTAGATGCTGCGACAGATCTGATGGTCGGAAGAGGGGCAGTGGTTGATGATGTATCATGGTCTGGTAGACACATGTGGCGTGAGAGATGATTTCAGGAGGTGGGTATGAACTAGAAATAGTTTAACATTTCCCAATGCGAATAAGAATTTATGCTACCCGCATTGGACTCACCTGAAAGAATGAGCCGGGATTGGTGTATCGGCCTCATTGGTGAGCGATGTGCCCTGAGCCGATTCGTCGGCGGCGCTTGGGCCAGATTCTGGCTCTTCATCTTGATTTGACCTGGATGTCTTGGTTAGACATAATGGAGCTGCTATTTATAGAGGCGATGACAAGACTGATCGTAGTCTTTCGTGTAAGTCATTTACTTGCGTTTCCAGAAGCTGAAACTTGGCCCTCAAAGACGTCCGCCGACTATTTACACAACGTTAGAAGCAAAACAATGATGTAAATGTAAAGCTACGCACCGCTTGTTCTGACTCGCGGGCCGTAAACTTCTGGTTGCATACACGCAAGCCTGCCCCAGTCGCTGGCAGCATGAACACGCTGGTGCTTCCGCCGTACATTTAATCTTCTTTTTTCTATGGGAAGATCAGTGTGTTGGTCAGATGCTGCGTACAACAGGCCTTTTGCGACGTACCGACAAGGCTCGCATGCTTGACGACTCCTTCGTTCCCTGCTTTGAGCCTTATCTGCCATTGCTGCCGCAGTTCGTCCAAGTGATCCAGTGACCGGATGCTGAAGCACAAAAGAGGTCGAACATGTCCGAGCCTCCGGAAAGCGGGCCTCCCCGGAAAACTCCCCGTGGGGGGAGGTGGGGAAGATACCGGCTTGTAGGCGGCGAATCGTTGCTTCGCGAAACTAACAAGAGGAGGCACGTGAGCGCACGGCTGGCATCTACGTGTAGAAAGCATTGCCAAGGTTAACCTGTATAATACGTCTGTCACAATTGCCTTGCCATAAACCGGTTGAGTGGTGCTTGGGGAAGTACTATGTAAGGGCTGCGGGGCAGGATGATACGTAGGCGTAAACGGAAGCCCGGTGTAGTTGTTTAAGTGAACTGTAGATTTATTAAAATACCAAGCATAACATGCCTTTAGTACTTCTAATTCATCATATTTTCTTCAAAAGGAAACTTTGATAGTACTTCAATGCCCGTTTCCGTGACGAGAACCTGCTGCTCTAGCTTCACGCCTTGAGGCCCTCCTTCCTCACCAATGTAGCTCTCCACACAGAGCACCATGCCAGGCTCAATCACACCATCATACCCAGCATCTTCATAGTCTCCCCAGTGATACAGATACGGGTACTCGCCCGTCATGCCACAGCCGTGCGCAGACAGGTAATAGCGGTTGGCGTAGTACTTGTCCGGTATGTCCCAAGCCTCTTCGGAGTATTCACGAAACGTCATTCCCGGGCGCAAGATGCCCATATTATGCGTCACCTGCTCGTATGCAACCCTGTAGAGCTCCTTTTGCTCTTCTGATGGGCCATCAGGCCCAGAATGAAACGTGCGCGAAAAGTCAGAGTAGTAGCCGTGACAGCCCACCACGTCAGTATCGAGCGCGACCAGTTCATTCTCTCCGATGGTATAGCTTGCGGCTTCTTGGAACCAGGGATTTGTGCGTTGACCGGCACTCAGCAGTCTTGTTTCGCAGTAGTCACCGTTTTGCTCAATGATGGACTTGTGCAACACCGACCACAGCTCGTTTTCTGTTATACCGGGCTGCACGGCGTCTCGCAGCTTGCCAACGCCAACCTCTGTCGCGCGTAGCGAAGCAATGACACACTTGATCTCGTCGGGTGATTTGATAGCTCTCGCCATTTCCACAGGTCGCTGCGCGTCGACAATCTTGAAGCCGAGATCCCGCAGCGCAATGGCGGCATTCGCATTGAAGCGCTCGAGTCCCACAGTCGCATCCGACCGGCCAACAAGCTCAACTATCAGATCCGACATGTCAGACGCCCATGCACGCTCCCTCGCCTCAATGCCGTGTCCAGCCGCCACGAAGCTGGCTGTTTTCGCCGGCCGCACCTCGTCCACGGTCTCGTAACCCTTGGCCAAGTGTAGGCAGCCGGTAAACTCAAACAGGATGGAGCGATCCGCTGTGAGGAGCAAGTAGCGCGACGGCGCGTTGCGCATGGAAAAGACTTGCATGTTTCGCGTCCCCGTAGCATAGCGGATGTTGACGGGGTCGGAGAGGATGACGGCGTCGAGGCCGTACTTTGCCATCTGGCTGCGTACGCGCTCTTGGCGGTAGGCACGGACTGCTCCGAGGTCAATCCCTTCGCTTTCTGGTGCTCGATCGAGGAGCGCTAGCCCGGAAAGGTCTGCCCTTTTGGCATGCCAGTCAAAGTTTCCCATTTTGCTTCTTATTAATACTTGCGATAGTTGTTTAGAGTGAATCGCGATGGCTGTCGAAGGCAGCAGCAAATCTACCAACAGAGCGGTATCGCGGTTTGGTATTGGTAAACGGGCAAAATCCTGCGATTAGTTGAAGTCTTAGTCCAGGAGATATATATTGTTTATGATGTAATTGTCCTCGATTGGACAATGCAGGTCGTCAGCAGGTTAGATGCGGAGTTTCGTCATCATTTTGGTTCCGTTCCGCGCACGTGAGCGGATACTGGAGCATCACGACTTACACGCCGCCGCCTGGGTCGGTTGAAGCACCATTTGCCGTCAGCTCTGGCCAGCCGGAAAGGAAACCAACAGTTAAATGATTCAGCTGGTGGAGAGTGATGTAGAAATTAATTCGTATCGGATGTCGACAACACCGTAGCAGAACCCGATTCGCGGTTCATGGTCTATGGCTGGATTAAGGTGCAAGCTCCAGCTGAACAAAATGGACAGGGATTACAGATCAAGTCTTATTTACTGTTTCGGTGTCCCAGTTTGCTCTGACATACTTCTCCTTCTCATTCTGTTAACTATTAGCCAAACGTCACTGAAAACCAGCGGCGTTGTACTGTTTGCAAACTGCGATTGCGGATTTCGCAGATTTGTAAACAAGTATACAACGGCACACCGCCAAAGCTCATCTCTTCCGAAAAGCTTGTTGTGATTCTCTTGCTAATACGCCACACAATTGGCGCATGGCTAGTCTCTGGGCCGAGGTGTCCCCAACCCAAGCTGTCCAAGGACAGCTTTAACAGCACCAACCACGCGCAGAATATCTGAGATCGACATGGACAAGAAGAGCGGTAAAGTCACTATGCGGCTCCCGACAGACTCAGCGACCGGGAACATGCCTGGCCCAAATCCCCTGTCACGATACAATTTGAACAAATGTATCGCTGGATAGTGGCAGCCTGTGCCAATGAGACATTGCTTGTGCATGCTCTCCTGAAATGTGCATCGGGTTATTCCCTCTGGCAGCACCAACTGAAACAGATGCCAATTTGATTTCGAGGCATCTGTATCTCGCAACGGCAGCCCAATCTGCCAGAGTTCCTCAGCTTTGGGCCCAAACGCCTCAAAGTATGCCTCAGCGAGTGCTGTCCTTTTGGCCGTGATTTCCCCAATCTTACTCAGCTGGCTAAGGCCAATGACCGCCGCTATTTCAGTCATGTTATGCTTGCCGCCAAGGACGTCAACTTCCATGCCGTCGTAGCCGGTGCGGGTCACTCCTTGCAGTCGCATCTTCGTTGCCAGCTGCGCCTCGTCTTCGCTATTGACGACAAGGCAACCGCCCTCGCCCGTGGTGATATTTTTCGTGGCCTGAAAGCTGAATGCGACAATGTCTCCAAAAGATCCTGCTGTACGACCTTGCCAACTTGCTCCAATCGCTTGGGCTGCATCTTCTATAACGCGCAAACCATGTACTTGAGCAAGGCGATGCAGCCGCTCCATGTCAACTAAACGCCCAGCCAAGTGAACTGGAATAATAGCCTTTGTGCGGGGTGTGACTGCCTGTTCAACCAATTCGAGATTTAAATTCCTCGTTGTTGACTCAATGTCCACAAAAACTGGTGTCGCACCAACAGCCAGGATGGCATTTGCCGTGGCCACCCATGAAATCGGCGTCGTAATGACCTCATCCCCGGGCCCGATACCGACGATCCGGAGTGCGATTTCCAAGCAGCTGGTACCAGAGCTGAAGGCCAGAGTGGGCCGCCCGCCAAAATACGCAGACAGCTGCGTCTCAAATTCTGCGACTTTGGGGCCATTTGTGAGCCAGCCCGACCGCAAGACATCGGCAACAGCTTCAATTGCCTCTTCAGGTACGATAGATTTGGTAAATGGTAGGAATTCCTCAGTTCGCTCCATTTTGCAGTAATCGATGAGAGCACGAGGTGGTTGGCCTGAATCGGCAAGTTCGACGTTGCAGTTCCCATGCCCTGCTTTTGTGCAGAAGCTGGGACTTCGCTGGCCGGAGTATGCCGCAAAGCGAAACCACTAAATAAATCCATTGGCTATTACCATGCCACGATGCCACGCTAACTTTCGATATTTGGATCTCCGCCCATCTGGCTTGCAAGCAGCGAGCTGATCATGCACGCTAATGCGCGCTTATGCAAGTCAGAGGTCACTGATACCATGCCGTTACGCGTGAAGCAGACGCTTATCCATTGTTGAATCGTGCCCAGACTTCAATGAAAATTTCTCCTTATGCCCATCGAGCAGCGGCTTGAAAACCAAATGTCGGAAGCGAAGATGACGGTCATTCACCACAGTGCAGTTGTGTTTGCGTACCATAATGTCGGCCACCAGTGTCTGAAAACCCTCTTGGACTTTGGTGTAAAGGTACCCTTAGTGGTGACACACGAAGACGATCCCGCAGAAAATGTCTGGTTCAGCTCAGTTGCGTCGTTTTGTACGGAAAACGGCATTCCTGTTGTGACGCCCAAGGACGCCAAGTCAGATGAGTTGGCGTTGAGAGTTACAGAAATTCGGCCGACATTTATATTCAGCTTTTACTATCGGCACATTTTACCCACCAAGTTACTTAAGCTGGCCAAATTTGGGGCTTACAACATGCATGGCTCTTTACTCCCGAAGTACCGCGGGAGAGCACCAGTAAACTGGGCCATCTTACACGGCGAAACAGAAACTGGAGTGACACTTCACGAAATGGTAGCGAAGCCAGACGCCGGCCGCATTGTAGCCCAGACTTCTGTGCTAATTCACCCAGACGAGACTGCGATTGATGTGTTTGGAAAGCTCACACCAGCCGCGGAGCAAACTCTTCGAGAGGTGTTGCCTGAGTTATTGACTGGAACACCGTCGACCCTGCCCAACGACATTTCTATAGGCAGTTATTTCGGCGGACGCAAGCCAGAGGATGGGCTCATCAATTGGTCCCGACCTGCTCAAGAAGTTTATAACTTACATCGTGCGGTGGCGCCGCCATATCCTGGGGCGTGGACAGTGTTTAATGGAAGAAAGTATATTCTTGGCCGAGCCAAACTGTCAACCATTCCACATTCCGCCGCCGGAGCAGGCCTCACCATTGTTGATGGGCAGATAATAAGTGTCTGTGGCGATGGACTTTGCATCTGCGTTCATGAATTACTCGATGACACCGGCAAGCCTGTCACGCCAGACACCCTGTTGGCTACGTTATCTACGCCTGGGTTGGAGCAGGCACCTTCTCTGTCGTCGAAAAGGATTCTCATCCTTGGAATTAACGGGTTCATCGGACATCATCTACTATCAAGCATTCTGCAAAGGACGGACTGGAATGTATCCGGTATTGACATCTCCACTCACCGTATCGAATCTATTCTTGCAGATGAGTCGTTGAAGCATCGCCTGTGCTTTTGCAAAGGCAGCTTACAAAAGCAGACCCAGTGGATACGAACCCAGATTCAGCTATGTGACACTGTCATCCCGTTGGCGGCTATTGCGACACCGTCAGCCTATGTTAAAAGTCCATTGCGCGTTTTTGAGACGGATTTTGAGGTCAATTTAGCCATCATACGCATGGTGGTCGAGCACAAGAAGCGTCTTATCTTTCCCTCCACTTCGGAAGTGTACGGCATGTGTCGCGATACGGAGTTTGACAGCGAAACATCGGATTTAATCTGCGGGCCGATCAAAAAGTCACGGTGGATATACTCTTGCTCCAAGCAGCTCCTGGATAGGGTCATATTTGCATATGGCACTGACGAAGGGCTGGACTTTACTATATTCCGGCCCTTCAACTGGATCGGCCCAAAGCTGGACTCCTTGGATAACAAAGAACCTGGTGCATCCCGAGTCACGACGCAGTTCTTGGGCAATATTATCCGTCGTGAAAATATCGTACTGGTCAACGGCGGTTCTCAGAGACGCACTTTTCTGCACATCGAAGATGGGGTCGAGGCTTTGCTTAAAATCATTCACAACAAACATGGCATTGCCAAAGGGAAAATCTACAACATTGGAAATCCTTCAAACGACATTTCCATTCGCGAGCTGGCGACTCTCATGCTTCGAGCTGCCTCGACGATGCCTCGCTTCCCTGCATGCACCTCAGCAACGCAGATTATAACCACGTCATCGGATGACTACTACGGAGAAGGATACCAGGATATCCTATATCGGGTGCCAAATATTGCAAATACTTGCAGTGAGCTCGACTGGGCGCCAAAAATAATGATTCAAGAAGCCGTAGCTAAGTTATTGGGGGGTTTGAATACTGAACCCTGACGGGATTTGGCGTGTTGTGATGCAGCACTGCCACTGGATATTTGTCTACTCGAGTCCGATAATGACGCGATATTATAAGGTAGCTTCTTTTCAATCTATTTGTTGAATAACCTTTCATTATCCTCCGCATCCACCACCGCCACCACCATCTCGTCCTCCACCGCCGCCGTCGCCGCCGCCGCCGAATCCACCACCGCAGCCTCCCCCGACAATGACGACAACGACGACAACAGCGATGACGTCGTATTTATGTTGACAAAGCAAGCTTTGAGGCAAGTCGACGAACATCGTGGTGCAGAGGCTGCCCGTTTACACATGCATCCATGTCCGCCTGTCTCGGATCGTCCCAGAAGGAATTTCTCGTAAAGGCGATGAAGGCCAAAGACAAATAGAGTTATAAATTTTCAAACTTTTGTACCTAGCACTTAATCCACTTCCTTTAGCGCCTTGCTTATAGAGCGTAATCCACCACCATGGCCGTGGGCATGGTCATGGCCTTCGTGGTCGTCCTCCTCCTCATCACCGCCCCAGTCGGGGAAGCCGTCCTCAAACATATCCTGCAGTACCTCAACTCTTTTGTCGTTTGTTTTAATGCTAGTGTCTCGCATAACGTTTTGCCAGTCTTCAAACTCCTTGTCGTTCAGTAGGCAAGCGTCAAGCATTGTCTCCAAGCTGGCGTGGTCCAGCTTCTCTCCGATAAAGACTAGCTCTTGTCTGCGGTCGCCCCATTCACCACCTTTTTGGATATCATGCTGCACAAGCTTGTCTACCTCTTCATCACCAGTGAAATATTCCTCGGTAGGCAATGTACAGAACCACGGTCGACCGCCAGTCATTGTTAGCATGGCACCGGCCTGGGACCAGTCGCCAGCGCGATGGGGCCTGGTAGCGAGCAGGAACTCTCCCTTGGAGCGGAAGAGGCGTGAGAGTGTTGGGTGCGCCCGCTTGTTTGCCAGGATGACATCGTTTTCGGGCATATCCAACGGATCCACCGCCATGGAGTCTTCCTTGGCAGCATCAGGCTTGCTGTGGGAGGGCTGCGGGGATGGGACGGTGCGAGCAGTGGAGTTGCTGCTCTCTGTAGATCTGGTTGACCCTTCTTTGTCAGACTCATCAGTAGAGTTCATGCTCTTTACTTCGTCGTAGTCCACCATCTCTGCATCTTCTTCCATGTTCTCATCCTCGTCCTCATCTTCGTCCTCTTCCTCATCGTCGTCTTCGTCATCTTCACCATCCAACTGCTCCAGTTGTAGAATAAACTTGTCATAGAGCAGTGCAAAGAGTCGCCTAGGGTGAAATGGACGCTGACGAGAGTAGATGAAGCTCTAGACATTGTACTCTTCAGTCTCAGGCTTTGGCGTTACGACATTGCGTCCGTTAACCTGTAGGGCCATTGTTAATATGCAGGCATGTCGATGACGGCGCGGTTAGGTCAAGCCCTTACCTCACGGACAGTCATGGCGTGCAGGTCTTGCAGCCAGCCATAGCCAGACTGCGCCACATCCAGCTTAAACAACCCAGTGTTGACGAGTTGTTTGACGTCAACCTTGCCGTAACTGGACTCAATAATCTTGGCTCGGTGGTTCAGCTTCTTCACGAGGTCGATGATTCTCTCTTTCGTGTCTGGTTTGACCTACATACTATAAGTAAAGCTATTGTAGGAAGTAGGAACAGACATGACGTACCATATCGATCTTGTTAAGCACAATGATGTCGGCGAACTCAATCTGGTCGACCATCAAGTCAGAGACGGTGCGCTCATCTTCGGGCGTGACATCATCTCGGCGCGAAGAGATCAAGTCAGCAGTGTCAAAGTCATTGAGCATAGTGAACGTGTCAATGACAGTGACTGTCGTGTCGAGACGGGCAAACTTTTCGAGTCCGCCAGCCTCCTTCCTGTATAAGGTGTTAGCAAGACTCTCCTCCCGCCATATACACAAATACTTACAACTGCTGGAGAACCTTGACCATGTCCTCATCCAAGCCCTGCTCGCCGCCAACATCTGCCATCATTCCCATCTGCTCTGCAAGACGAGAGTCAAAAGTTTCGGCAACTTGTTCGGGCTCGCTTATACCGCTGCTCTCGATAATGATGTAATCAAATTCTTGCAGCTGGGCGAGACGGACCAGCTCCTCGAGAAGATCACCACGCAATGTGCAGCAAATGCAGCCATTTTGTAGGGCGATTACTTTCTCATTCGTCTTTGTGAGTCGGTGGGTTTGCTTAATGAGGGAGGCGTCGACGTTGATACTATTCTATAATCAGTTATGCTCGCGTGTTGTGGTGCAAGTCAGACTCACGCTCCGATGTCGTTAACAACAACAGCAATTCGAAGGCCGTGTTCGCTCTTGAGGATATGCTGAAGTAAGGTAGTTTTACCGGCGCCCTAACTTCCCATTAATAAACATCACGACTTTGCTTGTTTGTATAAGATCGCACCAGAAAGCCAGAGAGCAGAGTTACTGGCAGGGCTTTGGGAGGCACCTTGGGCTGCTTAGCCTTGGCAGCCTTCTTGTTCTTGCCAATCTTGAAGTTTCGACCCATTTTCACGCAAATTAAAGGGGCAAAAGACTGGTTTAGTAGGTGAATCTTTGAAATTCCAAGTTTGTGGACAACAGGACTACTTCGGGGCTACTACATCTTATATACGCTCACCGCACAGTCTGCAGCCCGGCGCACAAAAGTAAAACAACACCGTCGAAAATCCAACTTGGAACGTGATAATTGGCAATATTGCTTACGTTCGCCTCCGTAATTGGCCACCACGCAGGTCATCAAGGTCAACGAGGTTGCCCATCCGGGTGCGAATGTCGCGATAGAGCTGGGTCCCGGATGACATTTCCAGGGTCGTGATTGGCTGGCAATGTCCCAACTAGGAAATCAAGCCACTGGCTAGAAATCTGGAGTAGGCATGTCCCTACACATGCAAAATTGGCCTACCAGGTACTTGGAAATACATTGCTTCACTAGCACTCGGGCATTTTATGTCGCAATGTACGGTACGAGCACATTAAGTAAAAGCGTGGACGAATTTGATCCGGAACGGGGCCCTGCCGTGCCCTCTTCAGCTCCTGGCTAGCTACCGTGGTTCTTTGTATTCGCCGTTGTTTCTGGGCTGTAAATCAGTCTGCAAAGCACTGTGCTCACGATATTTCGCGCTCAAGATTATCATGACCCAGTACTGAACTATTTCACTGCTGCTTCGTTGCAAAACTGAGTACGAAAACACGGAGACGATGCTCACGCTCAAGGCCAGCAGTGCTCACCACCGACCCGATACCTCGCCTTCATGAGTCACAACACGCCATCTATACCTTGAGGGAATTGTGGAATTCAAGGAGATGTCTCGTAGTATAACAACTCAGGTGCATCGCCGTGGCTTGAATCTACGAATCGTTGCACGCCAAACACGTCGAGTAGATTGAGTGCACGATGCAATCAGGATCTAAGCTTACCCTACTATTTGCCTCAGACCCCTTTATAGTTTTTGCCGTATTACTGATTCGCCTCTTAGCCACGCTAACCAGATATTGCCTGTCTCGGACAGACTTTGGAGACTTTGGACAACGGCGATACCGAAGTGGTCCAGGTCTGCAACGCGCCGTTTCATGCTGCACCTAGTAGCTCTTAGGGCGGGCAGTACAGTCTGCTTGTGGAAAGACGTCACGTTGGCCATTCTTCGCCCGACTCTTAGCCCATATTTACACGTTGCGGCTAGGTGCTCCGTATAAATCGCCTGGCCCCGCCGTTTTGCCAGGGTAACCCCTTGCTGAGGTCCCTGAAGCACTGGAAGGCTCCGTTGCCTACGGGTCTGGTTGGAATAGAGAGCTGGAAGAATTGCTATGCATAGATAGGTTCTCCAGCAGCTGTTAAGGGCAGGGTTTGTTCTGTTATGCCTGCTGAACGTACGACTGGCATGACCAATGTCGACCTGCTCCGCCCACTATGGCACGAGAGCTGCGAGGTTGGACGGCATTTCTCGTGACATGCATTTTTGCTTCACTTCAGGGGTCACTTCCGCACATTGCGAGCGGGTAAGGCGTTCTCAGAACGTGGCTCGGTTAAACATGCAGATGCATGTCTCGGGGAGCGCACATCATTCTTTTGACTCGCTCGTGGCCCGCCCCTGCAATGGCCCAGCGCTCCACGTGTGCTCAGCTCGTGGTGGCCACCGCCCAATCTCCACTTTCGCCGCTGTGAAGGACAGCGAGGGAACACGTCCACTGATCGCATTACGAGTATGCACAGTCGTCCGCGACGCTCGGATGGCTGGCGGCTCCGATATGTAGCTTCATTTCCACAGCAAAAGCCACGCCTTGCAAAACCATACTTGTAGGCTGGAGCGGCTCGATGAGATGCATCCAACGCCTATCACGCCTAGGTATGCGAATGGCGCAGCGGACTAATTTTTCGCGAGCGGCATCTTGCATTAGGCCCCAAGGGGCAGGTTTGCAGCGTGTCAATGCTGGTCGAGGCTGGCTCCTTGCCTCATCCCAATCGACGTCAGAAGCAGCGACGCACTGGACTCACAATAATTAATGTGTGGCATTTTTGTCTTACACATGCAAGTCAATATGTCCAGGCGGAGGGTTTCTCTTGGCTGCCCTTCCTGCTCATTTTCGAGGTTGCAGCCGCTGGTACGCCGCCAGTGGAGAATGATGACACCTCGTTGAATGTGTTATTTGCACTCTTCTCTCATATGTTTATTCGAGAGCTCGCTCGGGCGCCCGCTGCGGGCGCCAAATTTATATATATGAGCATGGGGACTTGGGGAGTGCTCGAGGTTGAATCTCCTATCTCATACTGCAAACTGTTACCCACGGTCGAGCAAGAGGCTTTGGTCATTACTCACATAGTCGCATCTGAGGATGGGCCATGATCCCAGATCTGACTGGAGCCAGCCGTTTAGGAGCAGAGGATCCCCATCCACCAACCGGCGCTTGGACCAGAGTTGGATGGAGCTTGTGGTAACTTGCGGTAGTCCTCGCAACCAATTGATAGCGCCAACTACCCCTCTGGATCCTCCCCTGGCCGGCTCTGATTGATGCACGTCGCCGTGGCGTCGAACCCCTGGTTGCCAAAGCTCCCGGCCTGCCTCCACGGCGGCAGCGGAGTAATAATTACTGGAGCGGGTGGCTGCACAGTCCCCTCTGCAATAAGGAAGGAGTCGTAGCTCGTAGTAGCTCGTAGTAGCGGTTCGAGCCCCAGCCTGCCTCGAATCCCATCGCGTGGCCTGGCACCCAGGCAGGCAAATAACGGCTCGCGTGAGACCCTGGTTCAGTTGGGCCCCCCTTCGACAGACCATCCAGCCCAAGCCCAGTCGACCCTGACTTGTTCTTTTTTAATTTGCGCTGTTTCTTTCTTTTCTTCGCTGCGGCTGCCATAGTACGAGTACTTGACCAGCCCGTCGTCCTCGCCTGCGACTGTCGAGAACCTCCACGTTGTTGTCTCCTGCATCTCTCACCGGCACGCAAACAGTCTTCTACGGTCACTCTGCTGCCAGCCGTCGTTGCGCAAAGGACAACTCCTTGATTGGCCGTCCGCTCCTGCCCTCCACCTTGCAGGCTGCATTGCATGCCGGCTGCCACTGCCACTGACGCACGTACACCAACAAAGCGACCGCCTGCCCAAGACAGAGAGAGAGAGAGGCACAAAGGACGTACCGAACCGCCGCCTCCTCCTTTGCCCGTTTCCAAGTCTCCTCCCGCCGCGAGCGCGCGCCCGCCTCTGGCCGTTGCACTCCCCCGCACCAGGACCCCCGCCCTTCCAACTTCAGACGAATGCGATTGCAATAACTGCGGCCGCCTCCGAGTCACAAGGACGCCCGAGACGCCGAATTAGTGCGCCTGCATACTCGGTCCCTCGATCCAGGCCTATTTAAATCCCCAGCAATGGGCCTCTTCTCCCGCAACAAGGGCCGAAAGGCCGACTCCTCCCTCACCACCTCCCAATCCACAGGCAGCTTCAACTCGTCCACCTCGAACCGCGCCGCCAACAAAGTCTCCGCTGGAAGCGCCACGCCTGCCAGCCCGCTGTCCCCAATGTCTCCTACCAAGCTTCCCAAGATTGACCTGCCCCGTCCTCCGGATCCTCAGCTGGACCCGACCGGATATCTCCGCAGCCTTGGCGCCGTACGCGAGAGGAGCAAGATTATCCTCGACAAGGCATTGCGCAATGAGCTGACACACTTTGACGTCGAAATGGACAAGTTTCCCAGCGTCGTCACTTTCGTCGCCGGTCTCATCAAGGTAAGCCCAAACCCAAGCCCCGGGCTGCTTCCCCGCTTCGAGCCACAGTGGACATGCATCCCAGAGTAGCTAACATGATCTTATACAGCGAGACTATGACGCCCCATTCAACACCATCCCCGGTCATGGCCGCTACCAGCACTTCTGTGTTGGGGGTCGTGACCGTATTGCCGACCTGCTTGACAGCTGGCCGTCTTCTGTCGACAATACCGAGCGCTGCCGTCGTCTGATTGACCTCTTCCTAATCAGCGTACTATTAGACGCCGGCGCTGGCACGAAGTGGAGCTACAAGAGCAATGCGAATGGCAAGATATATAGACGTTCCGAAGGCCTTGCTGTTGCCAGCTTAGAAATGTTCAAGGAGGTAAGAATGCAACCTTTTGAGAGTCATCGGTAGCCGCAATACGCTAACAGCTGCCAGGGACTTTTCTCCGGCGACCCTTCGAACAAGGACCAGGTCGACTTCAATGGCCTCAAAGCATTGACTGTCGAGAAACTGGCTGCCGGTCTCCAGTCCAAGCCCGGTAACGAGCTCGCCGGTCTTGAGGGCCGCACAGATCTACTGCTTAGGCTCTCGAAAGCCCTGCAAGAGAAGTCAGAATTCTTTGGCTCAACGGGCCGCCCAGGAAATATGATTGGTACTGATACGAATTTGCAACCGACGAGATGTTCTAGCACCTGCTAACACTATTTTAGACCACCTCTTGTCTCACCCGTCGACCCAGGCGTCTTCGATGCTCATTGTACCGCTGCCGGTTCTATGGAACGTTCTCATGAATGGCCTTGCACCAATCTGGCCAGCGTCTCGCACGGCCATCAATGGCGTTTCTTTAGGTGACGCATGGCCCTGCAGCACTATGCCCAAATCTGGCAGCAACTCTTGGGAGTCGATTCTGCCCTTCCATAAACTAACTCAGTGGTTGACATACTCGCTCATGCAGCCTATGCAGTCGCTGCTTAACATGCACTTTGCTGGCACAGAGTTGCTTACAGGCCTACCGGAATACCGCAACGGTGGCCTATTTATCGACATTGGCGTTCTAAACTTGAAAAAGGACGACGTCGACCGTGGGCTGGAGAACTACTCAGATTGGTGCCGCCGCTCCGGTACCAAGGGTGTCGAAGTTGCGCCAATGTTTGAGCCTGGTGACGATGTCATTGTCGAGTGGAGAGGCGTTACTGTTGGTATGCTTGACATGCTGTGCGTTGAGGTGAATAAAGCTCTGAAGAAGGAGCTGGCTGGTGCCGAGATGACTCTTGCTCAGCTTCTTGAGGCTGGAAGCTGGAAGGTGAGCACGCATATACAACCCGTGAAACCAGACTCAATGACATGCTAACACGGTTTTTACGCAGGGCGGCCGCGAAATTGCCGAGATCAACAGGCCAAATACCAAGGAGCCCCCTATTCTCATCGACAGTGATGGAACAGTGTTTTAGTAACGGGTCCACGACGTAAACGAAATAGTGCCTTTTTAAATCATTTGACAAGCATACCTCGTTTGTTTCGTTACTGTTTGTTCGTTTATTCTATTGTTTTGCAGGCGCAGTCTGGGCAACGTCCAAAGAAGTATACTTTACCGAATATTCTACATCAGTGGTCTTGTCTCCTGCATAGACTTAGAGACATTATTGTACAGGGAAACAACTCTCGGCATGAATTACTTGACAGAGTGTGGTATTCTTGAATTGACTATACATGCCCTGTCGGCATAACGTGATTTTTATCCTGAAAAACGCCATCTATTGCAGCTGCACATGGCAAATTCGTCTCATTCTACAATTGATATAATACACGAGCTTTCTATCATGCTCACAACACGCCTCAACCGCCTAGGCAGCACCGTTTCGCATCGTATTTACACGTCGGGGTACCCCCAGCGTCAGTCTCATAGCAGAGTAGAGGGTCTTACCTGCCACCCTTGTACTTCTTTTCAAACTCCTCGCGCTCCTGGTTCTTGCGGTTCTCCTCGAGCTTGCGAAGCAGCTCTCTGCGCTTGCGCTCCGCCTTGTCCTGCTCCGAGCCCGAGTACGAGCCGGTGTAGCTGGACATTTGGTCGGAGAAGCCCTTCTTGGCATCGTTGAGGCTGCTGGTCAGGCGTTCGCGCATGCCCTGGGAGGCTCCATCGGCCGCACGGGGCGCCTCGTACGTGGCCTTCTTGACCTCGCCCTCTGGCGGTGTCGTGGGCAGACCGAAGAACCTGCGGACGGGGATGGCGTTGATGAAGGTGGAGAAGACCAGGGTGGCCGCGGCGAGGGACACGCCCATGAGGTTGACGGCGGCGGAGAGGAAGGTCGTGCAGAAGAAACCGAGGCCGCCGACGGCGTACATCATTGGCTTCAGCATCTTCTTCTGCTCGGGGGCGTTCCACTTGGAAGATACCTGTACAATATGTTGTTAGTTTCATACCGGAGAAAACGACCAGAGCAGATATTCATACCAAGATGGAGCACACCATGAGACCGGTGGCAGCGGCGGGGAGGAGGAAGAACGGATCCCGGGCAGTCAGGTCAGTGAACCAAAGGAAGCCCGCCGTCTCCAGCGACGGAACGGGAATGTGAACCATGCCGTTGAGGATACGGAAGAGGCCAAAGGTGAAGGGAATCTGCATAAAGGACCACAGCATGTTGCGGTACTGGACGCCATACTCTTGTCGCAGCGCCTTGTTCAGGTACATGCCCTTTTGGCGCGCCTCCATGTCGTTATCCTTGACGCTCTTCTGGAGCAGCTCCATGGCCTGCGTCGAGCGCGGGTCCTTCTTCATCTCCTGCATCAGCGCACCAAACTGGAGACCCCTGATCTGCGGGTAGGTCATGAGCCCACGGAGGAGGAAGGCGGTCGCGACAATCGAGGTGCCCCAGCCGAGGCCAGTCCAGATGTGAACGTGCTCCAGCGCCCACTGCATCACCGACGTGGGGCCGTAGCCGTAGTCGAGGCCAATGGCGTGCAGGTAGCCCAGCTGCTCGGGCATGTTGAGGATGTCCTCGCCGCTGATGATGTCTGATATCGCGCTGGCGTCAAAGTCGCTCACGGGCTCGGCAAAGGGCGTAACGGGAGGCGCTTCCGGCGAGACCACACTCGGGCTCGCGCTCGCAGCGTCGGCGGCTGGTGTTGAGGGCGCAGCGGCGGCTTCGGCGGCGGCGGCGGCCTCGGGCTCGGGAGTCTTCTTGCTGCCGCCCCAGCCCCATAGCGAGAGGTGTCGGCTGGCAGCCACGCCGCCGAGCACAGCAGCTTGTGATGATTGTAGTACGGGTCGGTGGGACATGAGCTTGCCCGTCTGTCGCAGCGAGGCTCCAAGCTGTCGTCCATTGTGGAATGATCGTGCACCGATAGATGTGCTCTGAGACGAATGGTCAGTTGCAAGCCCGCAAACGAGGCGAGAAGATTTGTCCATGCACTTACAGTCAATCGGGCAGAGTTGAGCACTCTCGATCCTCCCGAAGGGAGAGACCGCACAATTCCCCTGCTTGGAAGCATCCTGGCGATTTGTATTTGGAGATGTCAGTGTCGCTATCGCTGATGTTCTGGGGCTTTTTTTCCTCAGGGTCGCGTCGGGTAAATGTCGGGTTCGGCAATCTCCACGAGTCGCAGTGGGCGGGTTACGGAGCTACCCTGCGCTTGAGTTTATTGCCAGGAGATTGTTGGGAAATGCATATAAAACTGTAGTGCACTGTTAAAAGAAATCATTAATTTGTAAAATAAAATATTCTACCTACATAATTTGTGTAAAGAGCCTTTTAGACCTTGTATAAAATTAAATGGACAAGTTTCTAAAGTAAAATGGTGTACGGCAGCCGTTACACTGAGCGGGCGGACTTTCAGCTAAGGTGGTAGGTATATCCTCCAAAGATTCGGCAAACCACCACCTTTGTATTTTATTTGCATTACTTCAAGTTCAAACAAGGCGGATATTGACATGACAGCCCCCCCTCTTTCAAAGAAAGCAAGTTAGATGGTACCTCTGTAGTAGCGGCTACATGTTATCGCAAGGCTAACAGTCTTTGCGATAGAATCCTAAGACATGCCATGCTTGTTGTATCACTGGTAGACAAAGTCATACTGAATTGAAGTTGTGTATTTTACTGTATCAACGCTAAAGCACAATGCTGCCGGCTAGTATACACCGAGTTGTACCGATGTCTGCCACAATCTTCCCGCGCTCCAGTGGCCAACCCCTGGTGCGCCAATATATGGTCAATGCCCGTCGGCCTTTGTGGCTGATGTCAAAATTCATTAAATATTCGAAATCTATTGCAGTCGTCTTTTGGTTTCTATTCGAGGCTCGCCAGGTCGTCTAGTGTCGGGCCGCGTCTTTCGCGTCGCTCGGTGGCTTCAATGCCGGGGCCGATTGGATGCGTCCGACGTCTTGAGAGAGGGAAAACCTGGCATTATATTAGCATTTACATCACGCCAGTAGCAAGCCCGCCACGCGTTGGAAGCGCCATGCTCCCTTGCGAGAAGGACGGAGTGCGGTTATGTTGCTCACCTTTGTGCCACCCCAACCCAGCCTAAAAGCAGCCTCGTGTGCAAACAGCTCGCCGAAGCCCAGCATCATGCCATTGATAAACGGAAGTAGCAGATTGATCGCAGCGCCTCGTACCAGTGACCAAAACGTCGGCGGCTTATAGAGGATGACGGGCGAGTTTGACGAAGCCGGGGATGTGGAGAGCTCGTCGCCTGGCGAGTACTGCTCGCTGTCGGATCGCATCGTGACGCCCGACTCGGCCATGTAGCTGGTAGTGTCTTCTGATGCCATACTTGCTGTGATCTGGGGAACTTTGGCGTTCCTTTGTCGATATGGCGGCGTTGGCAGACAAGAGAGTCGGTGTCGGTTACTGTCGCAACAATTGGCGTCGGCTGCGCCCGCAAACTTACCTAAGCACGAGTTGCACGCCAGCGATCGGGTGCCGGTAGATTTCTGTTCCGGTGTGGTGAACGCCCCGCGCAACAGCTGGAGAGCACCTAGCTCCAGGCGCTGGAGCAATGACGAAAGGCACCCCGTGCCTAGGTGGCGTGAAAGCTTCCATGAGCAACTAGAATTCCGCAAACCACATCGACGCCCATTTCGCGCCAACCCTTTGCCCGCAATCCCATCGATACAACCCGAGTTGAATATTGCAAAGTGAAACTTGTGCGAAAATGGCAGACTCGGAAAAGGACAGCCTCGTTAGCGAGTTTGTTGGCATTTGCGGCGCCAGCCCGGAAGACGTACGCTACATGCCACCTCAGTTGCAATGTGGCCATCCATGCTAACTTTTGTTCGCAGGCAGTCAAATATCTGGAGGCAAACGGCTGGGACATGGTGGCTGCCTCAAATTCATACTTTCAAGACGCAGATGAAGCCTCTGAAGAGGCTCCGGCGGCACAACAGGCAGCGACCACCGGCCCCAGAACACTCGACGGCCGACCAGCACCCGCAGCGGCCACCTCGAGCGGCTCATCATCCAGGCCCCAACAGAAGAAGAAGGGCGTGGCAACGCTTGGCACCCTAGGTGGCGGCTCGCAGCACCAGCACGACGACGACGACAGCGGTGACGACGACCACGAGGATGACGGTAACCGCGGGAATCTGTTTGCTGGTGGAGAGAAGTCTGGCCTAGCTGTCCAGGACCCGACCCAAGATGGTGGGCCGAGGAAGATTATCAGTGACATATTGGCCAAGGCCAAGGCGTGAGTGACATTGGCAGGAACGTTTATGTGGTATATTCTGCTAACTCTTAGATAGCAACAGCGGACGGCCCGAGGCGGAGTTGGAGGAGAGCGCCGCAGAACCCTCACGATTCCGCGGCACTGGCATGACGCTGGGAGGTGAAGGCGTCGAGAGCCGCAGCATCCCCGACCCCAACGGACCGGCCCCGACAAACACAGAGCCCCAAGAGCGCATCCTACACATCTGGCAGGACGGATTCAGCATTGACGACGGCGAGCTGCGCCGTTTTGACGACCCGGCAAACCAGATGGATCTCCAAATGATTCGATCAGGTCGCGCACCTCTGCATCTCATGAATGTGTCGCATGACCAACCCGTGGATGTGAAGCTTGAGCAGCACGAGACGCCATACAAGCCTCAACCGAAGAAGTACAAGCCCTTCTCTGGCCAGGGTCAGCGTCTTGGCAGCCCGGTGCCAGGTGCCAGTGGGACAGCTACGCCTACAACGACCACTGCGCCAGCTGCTTCCAACCTGTCTTCCTCCAGCACACCTGCACCAACTGTCGACTCCTCACAGCCCACCATTATGATTCGCATCCAGCTCCCTGATGGCACCCGATTGCCCGCCCGATTTAACACTACCAACACGATCGGCGACGTATATGGTTTCGTACGAGGCGCTTCTGCAGAGACTAGCAGCCGCCCTTGGGTGCTAGCGACTACGTTCCCCAATAAGGACCATATCGACGAGAACTTGGTTCTAGGAGAGATGTCCGAGTTCAAGAAGGGAGGCACTGCTGTTGTGAAGTGGGTATAGCTGAAATGTCTTTGCTGTCCGGTCGATGGAAAGGAGAACAAAAGTATAACACAGGGAATAGAGTCGCTCTATAGATGTGAGGGGATGTTCTAGAGAAATCAGGGCAGACAAAATACAATCACGATTGGAATTTGCGAATACTAACTGATTTTTCTTTAAAATATACCAATAGCAGTGCTATCTATAAAGTTTTGTATGGTATACCGCCAAATCGCCGCAACGCCAGAAAAGTATAGCAAAAAGTCGTAGAAAGAGCTCGTGAAAGATGTAATAGCCATAATCTTGGTGACTGCCAATCAGACAGATAGAGGCAGTCCACCAGGAGCGTCTAGGAATTTGAAATGCTCAATGGCAATCTGGCAATTCAGCATGGCCGAGTTGAAGCGTCCCTCGCCCGGCGGCAGGACGACCATGAGATAGGTATTGGTGGTGAACTTGAGTATGAACAGGCTGAAGCGCATCCCTGCCTTGTGCTCCATGCGGGTAAACTGCTCAGCATTGCGCGGCGTGCCCGTGAAGCGCGAGATGCTCTGCTTAAAGTGCTTCATGATGTTGGACATGCGCTCGAGGCGGTCCTCTGTCGGGTTCCGCTGCCCCTCGGGCGACGTCCACGATGATACGGCTAAGAACGACGTGCGCTCGAAGAGGAGAATCTCCTCGGCTTCGATGGCGACGCCGAGGTTGGCAAGGTTGCGCTCGATGATGGCGAGGTTCGGCACCAGGTCATGGATGATGCTCGCCCATGCCTTGTACAGGCTCTGGTCCCAGATGGACGTGGCAAACGGCGTGACGTCAACATTTCGCGGGTCGCCGCCGACAGAGGAGACGTACTCGTTTGTGCGCTGCCGGACGATGCGGACGCGCTCGTCGTAGACGGCCTCGCGGGAGGTGGGCACGACGAGGTCCATCTTGTGTACGAGAATGTATATCTTTGCCGAGGACGAGTACTGCAGCAGCGCGGAGAGGATGGAGACGTAGGTGGCTAGGTCGCGGTCGACGTCGCGCGATTCGATGTCGAAAACGTAGATGAGGACGCCGACATTGGAGAAGACGTGGACGCGCTGCTGGGACAGGTAGTTTTCCATAAACGCTTCCTGGCCGCCGCAGTCCCACAGGTTGAGCGTCAGGTTGCCAAGGAACTTGACGTGCGAGAGATCGATGTCAATAGTGGCTCCTCTGGATAGCGATTGAAGGTTAGCAGTGATGGTCTGGCCGACAGCAGCGATACGATTCGTCTCGGTCGGGAGGCGGGGAGAACATTACAATCTTCGAGTATCGCGGGCTATGTAGTTGCTGAAGATGATGCTTCTCATGCTCGATTTGCCCGAGCCGGACTTGCCCATGAGGAGCACCTTCTTCTTCTTGGGCTTCTTGACCTCCGGGCGCAGCTCAGCCGCGGGCTGCGCATCGGTGGCAGCGGCGGCCGACGACGAGGCATCGGGTTTGGATGCCATGGCTGGGCTTCCGACTGCTGGAAAGCGGTGTATCTGGCGCGGAGACGTCGAACTCAATGGGCGCTGCGGTGCGTGTTGCGAGTTGCGTGCGTGCCGTATGTTGTTGATGATGCTCGCGTGCCTTTATGCAGTCATGCAGGAGGTTGCATGCGAACGAGGCAGATTGGACGTTCAGTCAGCCTCGCTGGAGCGTCGATGGTGGTGATGCAGGTGGATGAAAGGTGGGTGAATTTGGAAAGGCTGAAAATGGGGTGTGGGGTAGCACAGCTGGAGCTGGAGCTACGCTACGCAACCACCCAAGACCCCCGTGCATGGCTTGATGGGCGGGCTGGATCTGATAGGTGGATTTAACGCTCAGCTGCCGAGCAATATTATTAATAGGCTGCATGCAGTTCATTTACATCGCCGGGTGACGTACAGGGACTGTTGAGCCAGGAAACAAGACTGCGTATAGATTTGTTATACTGTTTACTGTATCAATGCGGCCTCTTGTGGACGGGATAACGAGGTGTACTTGTGTTGACACAGTTATGCAACGTCACAATTGCAGTGACATGTTATGCAGATCTTGCGGCATACAGTACTCCGTAACCAGGTACCCAACCACGGTCGCCCAGAAAAAACCGTTACAAACGGAGCTGGCGACGCACCCCAAGACGTCCCAAGAACTCGGCAGCCCCACCCCTGACAGCTGCAGACGCATATGCCACGAGGCTGTTTTCCGTTTCCTCCACTTCCCCTCCACCTTGACCTGGCAGCCGTTGTCAATTACGTTTTTTTCGCATATTTATTCCACGATAAATGCATAGTCACAAGAACACCCCAGAAGTTATCAGACTTCTAGCGGCCACACATAGAGACCGGCGATCAAAGACATCCTCAACAGAAGCCTCTTCTTCACGTCAAGGACCAATACGCCACGAAGCGCAACGACACGCCATGCCGCCGCAGCCGCAGGCGTGATCGATCTGGTATCCGTGCCTTTGATGTGTTTTTCCTATCGGCCTTGTCCCGTCCTCGCCGCTCGTTAAGAGGCGCGGCAGCGAGACATAGTGCAAATCTTAACTCTCTGCAACTGGACAAAGAAATGGAGGAAGCCGAAGCTTCCATCAGCTCGAGCTCCTCTACTGGCGAGCCTGAAACACCACGCGACGAACAGCCACCCATCACGGGCTCTGCAAAGCGTCGAAGTGCACCGCGCAAGGGCCACACAAAATCTAAATCTGGATGCACCAGTTGTAAGCGGCGCAGAGTCAAATGTGACGAAGGCTCGCCAGTGTGCGGGCCATGCCGCAGGCTCGCCCTCGTATGCGAGTATGCTCACCAAAAAGGCACTCTGGTACGCGCGGCCCCAACTGCTCCCGCTGGGCGGCCGCTGCGGACAACGCCAGGCGTGCTCGAGATGACTGATCTCAGGTTCTTTCGCCATTTCCTGCTCGAGGCATACCCTCCGCTCCCCATTCTCGGACGAGACGTGTGGGAAGAAGTGTCGCAAATGTCTCATCATGTCGGTATCCCGGATTGGAACTTGCATCGCCCAGACACTAATATACCGGGAACAGTATGACTTTCTAGCACACGCAATGCTCGGCCTTGGAGCCTCGCATCTAACCCTCATGACCTCGGCCAACTATTCCAACCCCGCACTGAACCATAGAGTGGTCGCCATTTCGTCGCTCAACGGACAGCTAGCGAAGGCGCACCTAGAAAAAGCAGAAGCGGATGCCACTATGGGTGCTCTACTCGCTCTGACCTTCCAGTCTGCGTACATGGCCGACGGCATGGTGGAGTTTCTCACCATGATTCGTGGCTGTACGTGACATATGCCACTTCGTCGTAAATACGTGCCGTGCGCTAACATATACTACAGGCGTTTTGGTTTCCAGCCATGGGGGCTTCAAGTTGGAGGAATCCGCATTTAAACCGCTTGCAAAAGAAGTCTTTGTTGACGCCGTGCGCAAACTTGTCGACGCCGGTGGCGCTAGTAGCCACTTACACGTTGCTTTCGCGGACGAATTCGTCAGCAGCCTTGAACGACTTAGAACTATCTGCACGACTGCCGCAGAGCTGAGGTACCTGGAATCTATGTCCAATATTGCTACATGGGCAGTCACAGATCCAGTCGAAAGTGAGTTGACTACTACTAAAATGGTGTTGGTTGGTTGCTTACACGCGCTAGGCTTTTGTGAGCACTCCTTCATATACCACCAAGTTGGGGAAATGAACAACGAAGAATTTATGAGCTTAGTCGATCCGAACAATTATCCATCTCAACTGGTCCTGTTGCATCTCTTTGTGCTGGATTTTGTCATGAGCCGCAAGACGGTAGACCAAGCAAGCGACTCCTTGGCGAGCGAATCGCATTGTCGGACAGGATTCGACGGACGCAGGAGCACAACGGTCATCTGGATTGAGAGGATCATGGAACGACTGCCTGAAGAGTATCATCCATATGCCGAGGGAGCCATCGCCTTTGTCCGGTACCTCACATCTTTCTCGCTGGCAAAAGACGGCACTTGGAAACCGCTCCTCCCACCGGGCTGAAAGCAACAGGCAGTATGCAAGAGATTTACTGCAACCAAAGGCTAGATACAGGAACAGTGGCCTAAATCATCGTCCAAGTTAGATTCGGTGCCGGCCAAAAATGCTCCAAGCCGGTCCAGGAGACGCAGCGTCCTCGATAGTCTGGAAAACAGTTTGACCCAGAGCCATTGGCTTAGGCATTGGATCTAAAAGGTATTACTGCGCCACGCAGCCTCCAGAAATTCACCTTACTAAAGTATTGAAGTGCTCGGAAAGTCAAAGTCTTTAGCGGAGCAGCAGCTATGCATTGAGGACTTCTTGGTGCACATGAAGGGAATAGATCAGACAGACTGCTATTTTAACTAGAGAAAATTGTGATAGGTAGATTTGCGTGAGCTACTGGCAAGGAGTCAGCGGCATATCTGGCGCCAATGGTAAATCATACACCTCCCGGCGAAGCACAGTTCCATCGCACTTATAAAAGGTCAATACACAAACGTTTGTGGCTTGGACCCCACCATGGGCATCGCCATCCGCACGAAGACGCTAAGCCACTACTTAAACCGCAATGGGCTGGGAATTTGTTTAGCCCGAAAAACCCTGACTGCTGAGCCACGTCCACTTCTGAAAATGGCTGGATTCCATAGCGGCAACTGGTGGCTGTAACCCAACAGGCAAAGAATGCCTTGCGCTGAACGCCCCCAACTGCCTAATTGGGCCAAGGCGACGTGAGGCGGCGTGAGGCGGCATGGTAAGGCTGGATACGCAAAGGCGCTAATGAAGTAGCACGAGACGACGACCATTGTCCGCCTTACGGGCCAAGACGGCGTTGGCGCAAGCTTACAGGCAAACCGACAGGTAGAATGCCATTGCATTTCCATAACTATGACAGCGTCGTCTTGATGTTGCAAGATCGGCAATGGAGCTGCTTACTGCCCACCACCATGATTCTCCCGCAAAAGACATCTCCGGTTGGGCTGTGCGGCTGTACAGTAGTTCTTAAAAAGGCTAAGACAGTCCGCTTCAGGTGCTCGTTCGTACCGCTCGTATATTCTACACAGATTTGTCGTGCTACAGGCCTATTTTACTCCTCATCTTCTGAACTGACGCAATGCGACCACTTTGGGGTGCGCACTTACACGAAGCGGTGCTCTGGCTGTCTCTGCTCTCAGGGACAGCCCAGTCGGCGCTGCAGCTTGCAACAGGCAATCAACTGAGCAATGCGCTCACTGCAAAATCTCGAGAGGGTAGCACGGACGTCTTTCAGATGTTCCAACTCTCTCTGATCGGCCGCAGTGAGTCCATTCTTAGTAGTAGACAGAGGACAAAGTGCCCTCCGTCCTCGCCTCTCCGGGTTCGCACCACTGTCCCTTTAGTCAAGACTACATTTGTACGCTCAAGTAAAGAACCAGGTGAGCTGACAAGTTACTATTGAATAGTGTCCGGGCGGCCGCTGCACCCGATCCGACTACCCTGTCTGTTGCCAGGGGGGATACGCTTGTCCAAGAGGTGCGAAATGCTGCGGCGCAGGGTAAGCCTTTCTTGTAACAACGGCGACAAAAGAAAGAATAGCTCAACTGACCTATTGCTCCCGTTAGAAATATATGCTCTCCACCTGGAGGCTTCTGCTGCGGCACCAACACAGCGTGCCATGCAGGAGAAACCTGCTGCGGGAATGGCTGCGCCGACCCCGGCGGCACATGCTGCGGCGCCGACATATTCTGCCCAGAGGGCTCATCCTGCTGCAAGGACGGCAAGACGTGCGCGAAGAAGGGCTACTTTTGCTGCGGCGACAAATACCAGTGTTCCTCCGACTCGGAGCAGTGCTGCCAGGGCGGAGGTTGCGCCCCCAAGGACGCGACCTGCTGCGGCAACAACAGCTACTGTCCGTCGGGCAGGAAGTGCTGCAAGGACGACGACGGCGACTACTACTGCGGCGGCAGCGACAACACCTGCGCCAAGACGCTGGTGCTGGACCTCAAGGACTACAAGGGCATGGAGGAGATTTTCGAGAACATGTGCCGCGGCATCCTGCGGTCGGCGCTGTACAACCGGCTGACCCCCAACGAGATTATACTCTCGTACATTGGTAAAGGCCAGCGCAAACTCGCGCGGCAGAATCGTCGCGACGCAGGCTGCACGGGGAGCTTCTGCGCCCAGGTCTTTGGCGAGAAGGATCCCCTCACGGGCAAAAAGATTCGCTGGTCGTGCGACGAGTTCCCCTTTGCCACGTCGGGCGAGGGCGGCGCCAGCGCGGCGTCACAGTGTGTGCCGCAGAATGTAAACTCGGCCATTGGCAGCCGCTGGGGCCATGCCGTGCGCGGGCTCGGCAAGGGCGCCAATGTGCGCGTCAAGATTAAGGGCTTTGATTGCTCCAAGGTGTCGCTGGCCAAGAAGATGAGGCGGTCGTTAGATGCGTCAGCGGATGTGAGCCCGGCAAACTTATATCTGCGGGATGATGAGTCGGCGATTTTGAAGAATAATACAGACGCCATCTATATCGATGGCTCCGTGTATGGGGATGATGCGGGCGGTAAAGTGGCCATGATTATCCCGATTGATCATGACCAAGACTTTGAGGGGACGTTGAATATCGACTACACCATTCAATCGGGCAGCCTTACGAGCGGTACAATTATGGATGACTGGGGTTACGCATACGGAAAGTAAGTGTTTACTTCCCAAGGTAGTATTGCGAGAGCCTGGGAACTAACAAATCCTGTGCTTTTAGTATCACTGTCACAGATTCCGGCCAGACGGCCCAGGCTTCAGTTGACATTGGTTCAGTTGGAGTGGGCAACCTTTTTATCCTGGCCTGGGCAGACAATACCGATGTCTCGCTGAACTATACCCTAGACTTTGACGACTCGTCCGAGAACTCGTCTGATACGTCGACTGAGGACAGTTCAGCTGCTAAATTTAGCAGTACATACTTGACAATGCTGGTGGGACTTGTAACGGTAACTTTGATCTAGCAGAAGGCCAGTAAATGCGGCATTGCCACTTAAGTACAGATTACAGTAAGAGAGACATAATAGCATCCTGTGCACTCACAGGAGTAACGTCGAAGCTTTAATACGTAACTTGTTTCAATTTATGACTAGTCCAATTCATAATCCTTCATGATACCATTGACTAATATCCCGATCATTGCATTCGTGAAGCTTCCGGCAAATATGAGCCTTTTCCTGCGAGAAGGCAATTACCTCTTCGTCTCTTCTTCGAGCTCGACACCAGCCTTCTCCTCGTCATGATCGCCAGCAATCTTCTCCTCGGAGCTGTTCTCCTCACCCACGACTCTGTCAAAGAGACGACCGCGCTTCTCGGGTCCAAACATGGTAGTGACAAAGATTCCTGTGGCAATTATGGCAGTGGCGACACCCATGACCGGACCGTACGCCTCAACTCGGTGGCCGCTTTTGAGGGTAATGTGAACCTTTTCAGCAATCTCATTGACAATCTGAGCCGAAGGAGACGAAATCATGTTACCCAGCTGATAGGTGACACCAGGGAATGTCGAGCGGAAAGCGGGAGGGGCTAACTCATTGAGATGGATGGGAATGACACCCCAGGCGCCCTGAACAAAGAACTGCATGAAAAAGCCGGTGGCACTGAGGGCGCTCTCTCCGCGAGGGAGGATCCAAGCGGGAATCATGACAGCAGACATAAAGGAGGCAAGCAGGATAGTACGGCGTCTGCCAATAAACTGGCTGCTATATCCTAGAATGGTGCCGCCGACGCAGGCGCCAGTCTTCATGAGAATAGAAGCCCGAGATGCGCCAGCATTCTTAAGCTCCTTTTGCGTGAGCATGAAGGTGGTGTAAGAATCCTGGGAGGTGTGCGAGTAGTAGTTGAACCAAGTCATGAGGAAGATACAGTAGAAGCACATCTTCCACTCTTGGCCAATCATCTTCTTCGTTTCACGCCAGAACGCACCAGGCGATGACTTTCGCCCAGCCTTTTTAGCCTCGATAAACTGTTTCGACTCGGGGAAGCACGCGCGAATGAGTCCGATGGCAATGGAAAATCCCGCTGCGATGTGATGTTAGCACCTAGTTTTTGATCCAGTGCCACTTGGCGGCTTTGAGTCGCGGGTTTGCTCACCTCCAATCCAGAAGATAGTCTTCCAGGTGTTGACGGCTCCGCCAACACCAAGGTTGGCGCAGGCCGCCAAGACGTAGCCGAGCGAATAGCCCTGCTGCAGAATGCCAGACATTAGGCCACGGGCATTGGTCCTGTGGCGAGAAACAGGTTAGCGTCATATTCGACGTGCGTCAACGGCGCGAGTTTGGCTGGTCAGGGGAACTTACGGGCACTGCTCTAGAGCCATAGCAATTGCGTTACCATAGACACCGCCCATAAATAAGCCAAACAGACTACGGACAGCGAGGAACTGTTGAAACGTGGCGCTGTAGATGGTGGCGATTTGCAGCAGACCGAGGATAATCATGTTGGCGACCATGGGCCATTTGCGGCCCCATTTGTCACCAGCAAGGCCAAAGAAGGCAGCGCCAACAGACCGCAGCAGGAGAGTGAGAGTGATGGCAGTCGAGACGTCAGACTTTTCCTTTCCGTAATACTTGTGTAGCTTAACAGTCTGGATAGAGAGGGCGTGAAAGTCGAAGGCGTCGGCCGTCCAGGCAAGGAGGCCGACCAGGAAGAAAAGCCAATCCTTGGCGGACAATTGGGCGAAGAGGCTGATGGGATTCTTCAGCTTGTCGGGCTTGTGCCACTCACATCGCGTCTCGCCGTAGGCATTGCTGACAACCACCCGCTTGTTCCAGATGAAGAGATCGCGGAGAGATTGCTTGGCAGTGGGGATAACGCCCTTGGCCAGATCGTCCGCAGGTCCGACGTACGTGGACTCTTCCGGAGTATCACGACGAGTAACCGGCCCGACGTGGTGATCTTCCATGACTAAGGCGTTGCAAGATTCCGGCGACAGAAACGCGAATGCTGGGGTAAGATGTCACTTCTGCTTGTAGAGGGCTAATGGGTATACTAGAACGAAGCCCGAAGAGCAATGGATGGGGAAGAAGGACAACGGGGATACGACAAATGACCGGAGAGGGGGTGGGAGGCGAGCCTTATTATAATGACGGAGACAACGACAAGACTCCAACGTCTCGGCTAGCCCTGCAGCCTGACCGTGGAAGGTCGAGCCGCAGTCGGCAGTACAAACAGAGGGGCACACGCAGAGTGCAGAGAGCGAGAGCGTGGTGTGGTGTTCGAGTACATGTTTCAATTACTTAAAGAAGGTACCACTCAAGTCACGGGGGAGGTGGAGGTGAAGGGGAAGTGTTGGTGTCTCGCCGGCTGCTCGCCTTACTCTGGTCACTTCCTCACACAAACAACCACCAGCTTCAGCCTTTGCCGCCGCTACTGCACGACGCGAGACTAATGCATGTAGGATATCGGTACATGCTGGGTACATCTTCGGTCCTTGTTCTGCTCCCCGAGTGTGAGTGGCAACGCAGCTAGGTCAGCGGAGCGGACCTGGGTGCGAGTATGTGACAACCCCAAAGTTTTGGGGAAACCGAGAGATTTGACGGGCTAGCTAGATCTTTGGAGACCCGCGACGGAGCCGTAGTTGGGGCCCCAGTCTCTCCTCATTCGAGACTAACGGAACACCATCACGAAAAGGCACCCACTTGGCATGCTTCTGCACATGGACGAGGCCCCTGGCCTAGCAACAATTGCCGCGCTGGCCAGTGCTCGCACGAATCCATGGCGACCCCCCAATTCTCTCTGATGGGCGCCACCACCAAGTTTCTCGAGGTGGTACGGACGTACAACGATTCCAATATGCGATGCGCGGGGGATTGGCGTCGTGGCGCTTGCCGTTCAAGCCACGCCAAGGACAAAGGCCGATGCCCAGCCGGAGTCGATGACTGGGCATTGCTGTCATGGGCGGGCATACAGGCTATAACTCGTACTCATACACTTCGGCGCCAATGTGCCAGATGAGCTGTCCGTAGGTAGGGCAAGCAAACGTCGACGGCCAGAGGTGTGTCTACCCACAAATTAGAGGGATACGACTCTGCCCTGAGACCTCCAAGCGACTAATTCGCGTTGACAGATCCCCATTTCTGGGGAATGTTGCATTCTACCCCCGCAGCATGAATCAGCAAGTGCTCAATAAAGTCCGTACCTGTGGGCCAGTTACGGCGTGCGAGGAAGACTTCTCCGTAGCGAAGCCCCAGATATGAACCGGTGAGCCGACAAAGCCTTTGCCCCGAGGCGGGCAAGGCGAGCAGGAACTTGTCCGAGGTGTGCTCCGCACACACAACGCTGTGGCCGGATACTGCAAGCATGGCACGAGCAAGCCCAAATTCGTCAGTTTTCTTGTAATTAACTACCTGGCCAGCTGCCTCCTCTAACACAGATTGGTTCGCATAGGGCGCGCCTTAATCCGGTCGCTATTACCAGCACAGCCTGCTTGAGACATAGCAAGGACGTCCATTATCGATCTACGAGCGAAGCGCCTGTTCCGTAGCGGTTTGCGGTGCGCGGCGTACCAGCAGCGCCGCGGAACGGGAGTTACCCGTACGAGTAAGATCAACCCCTCCGAATAAGCCTGGGTATAGGGGATTAAGCTTACCGCTAAGCACACCAAGTTGTGCATAGAGCAAGGCTGCTCTTTCAGCACTCTTCTTCAGACAATTTTGCGTGCAAATCATGCCTACCCCCGCCTTCTCCGCTTCCCCGACTGGCTGTCGGCCAGCGCTAGAGTGTCATCCTGGGCGCCACAGCGCGCTACCACAGCACAAGGACGTGGGGGAGCTGGGCCTGAATGACGCCGTCGTGTTGCTGGCACTGGCAAGAGGAGCCGAGAATAAGTAATCGACGCGCCACGGTTTGAAGGGGGAGCTACTCGTACGACTGCCACGGTATGCCATTATGGTGCATCGGGGTGCAATGCCACTTAAGGAGCTATTTCTAACCGAAGTAGCTTTAGCTGCAAAATTGGAATAGCAGTCCCTGATCGGATACTACGAGGTAGACGTCGAGTCGGCGAATGAAGCACTACAGCCGCATGCTTGTACACAGTGTGCCGCCCTACGATGGGCTGCCACAGCAAGTATGGAGTATTGACCTGTTAGCCCTGCCCACCCATGTCCTATGGGGCAGCTTAGGCAGCAAGATAAGGAAACACACCTTGTGGTCTGTGGCGGGCTTTGGGGCATCTATTAGCGCCGGTGTCGCCACAAAACGGACAGAACCCCTTACTGTGCTCGCCAGCCTGATCTGTCATGACTGTGCCTGTGATATGATGATACCGCCGCGGCAGAAATATCGGAGGCTTTCCGAATCTCTCCGTATTTGTCGTGATACCTCTGTTGACACAACATAGACGACAGTCGGCGTAACGATTAACAAGAAAGCTCAACGAGCAAGGCGCTACCAATGCAACGCTGTCTGTACAACGGACGAATGAAACCGAAACCAGCCTACCCCAGAAACAATCCCATACTAGTACTCCTTGGCTGCGACAAATTTACTGGGCCAGACTGGAGCATGAATTGAGCATATCATTGTCGCTCTGGGCAATAGATTTTCTACTGCGACGTCGTTTAAACGTCAGCCGAGAAACGGGGTATTCTCCGCTATGGAGAACAACGCGAAGGCGCCCCTTCGGCGCAGGTTTGCCGGCTGGGCAAGGCGGTGGTGCTTCTGGAACGAGCTTGCGCACTGTTTATCGCCGATGGCGCTCTTTCATCCCCCAACCCACCTACGCAGCACCCTTGGCATTTGTGGCTTGCCCAGAAAGGTGTTCTATCCTCCGACATCTTGCGGCAGGGGTAAATCTTCTAGGCGTGGCGTCCGCTAAGGTGGTCGCCAAGCCGTATACGGAGTACTCGCCGTGTAATTGAGTAGCCGTCATACTAACCACCAAGTTTGCAACTTTGAAGTTCACCATCCCCATCGACTCATTATTGCCTTCATTCCGAAATATCCCTGGCATGCAGACTAGGGCCTTGGCAGTTCCCATTCATTTGCAGTTGTAATTAATGGGGAAACGGGGGGGGAAACCATTGCTTACACAGGAACCCGCATGGCGACACAGACCACGAACTAATCCACCCCCAACGGAAGATGGAGTAGGTGTGCTGTCGCGTGGCAAGGTACCCCCGTACCATAGATAACTGGCTTGCCGCTTGCTGGAATCTAGATAATATCTCGCGCCGGCCTATGCCTATTCTGTACGCAGCCGTAAGCTGCCTGAGAAAAAGATCCGGAAGAGAGCCGCCTCGCCGCGAAGCTAGAGCTGCGTTGATGTTCTCCATCCAGCTCGCGAGCCTCACATCGTAATCTACGCAGACGAGCCGCTGCCGTTGACACCCGGAACACCCTGTATGATCAGCGTGGGGGAACCGTTGGGGCGTTGCTTCGTTGGAGATGCGGAGTTGAGCTGGGAGCTTTGTAGTACGTTCTATGGTAGATTATCCATTCTCAGGATATGATTGTCCCAGTATATCCCTTGGCCGATGAGCTGTAATATATCAATCTGTCACAGTAGCATCACAGAAACACTAGTACGTGTAAATTGGTGACAATAACATGAAGTGAGCGTGAAGAATAGTAGAAAATCAATTGATCGCACCCGGCAGAATTCATCCCAACCACAGTACGACACCTCCAAATCTCCAAACACTTGTCCGCCGCCCCCAGCCTTCCAAAACGATACCACTGAATCTGACCGCCCGCGCGATTTACCCCAACTTCTTCCCCGCATCTGTCTGAGCAAATTGGTAAACGAAAGTTTACCCCCATGGACAATATTGTTCATTTTTCTCTCACTTGGTACCTTGTGGGGGATCGACGCAGACCGGCTCACACCAGCTCGGGACCTTCTCTTTTAGGGGTTTAGGGTCGGTGAAGCCGGGCCGGTGTGTGGTGCTTTCTGCAGCCCGGACAGGGGAATCGCACAGGTAAGACGAGAAATACTCGGAAAGATGAGATGAGAGGCTTGTAGGGGTTCATGATAAGGAAATCAATAAAAACTAGTCATTTTGCGATAAGGGAACGGACATCAAACATGATTGGAGCATCGTATTTGGTCGTCTCTTTCGTCGTAGTACATGCGACATGATGGAATGCGAGCTCTCTGTAAGGGTATCTATAAGTATATTTTCTATCTAGTACAGTGTACAGTCTACAAAGGTAATTAAACAGTTCTGGCCACCTGATGCAGTCATCGCCTCTGTCCTCAACAGAGCGAACCGCTGCGCCGCTGGCTTGGTAACGAAAAAAAAAAAAGCGCCCAAGTCTATTTGCTTAACTCATATGTCATTGTCACCATCTAGTCCACTCGGTCTTTGTTCTTGCTTGCAGAAACACCGCGCTCCAACTCCGGCGTTTTGGATGCTCTAATCGGTGACTGTTCCATAATCTCTTCAACAGTCGTATTCATGTTGACCCTAAAGGTCTTTCCCCGCCAGCTGACAGTGGTTCCCAGGACTACGGCAAGGGTCCATATAGGCAAAGCCAGAGCTTCTCGTCCAATCCAAGCAGGGAGCCACTCGCGGAGAGGTCGTCGTGGCATACCACCTGCGTGCGTGGTTCCACGGGCGAATGCGGGTGTATTGTGGCTTACTTGGATAGATTTGCCGCTTTGTAGATGATGGGATGTAAACCAGTCAACTGTTGCCCACACCGCCAGGCAGACGAGCCAGACAAACGGCATTGCTGACCATGTCTGCGGTATGCCCAAGTTGGCGTGAAACCAGGGCAGCGTCGTTACAGCAAATGACAAGTAGGCGGAGCAGAGGAATGGTTCGATTCCCGGCTCAACGAGTGTAGCTGCGAGGACGGTAAACTTGCGCGCACGTAGCCAACGAACTCGGCGAGCAGCGTACGAGGCGACCGACATGCCTGCCATGGGTTGAATGACAAAGTCGCCCCATGCAATGCCGTGGTTGAGAAAACCAGGGATATTGGACCGCCAGAGGAGGTCGCCTATCAGGTGATCCTCGCAAATGTTGTGAGAAAAGTAGTCCACTCCCGACGGGCGAGAATTGTTCTTGGGTAGTATGGGATTCTTGGACGGCGAGGTAACGAGTTCTAGGTGCGATTTGCGAAACATGTTGCTCTTTCCTACGATACAGGGAGCAACTCCGACCGAGTTGATTGCGCCGTAGAACTTGGCGTGTGTCGTTGACATGAACATTTCGTCGAGACGTCCGCCGCCATGGTTGCTCACTCTCGTCATGGCGTTGTCTGATTCGGCAACCGGGCGGCTCGAAGGAGAGGCGGGATGAAGCAAGGTCGAGAAGGACTTGGCGTCGTCCGAGGCAGGTTGCGAATAGTCTATCACGTCAACCTCTAGAGGCATGTGATGGACAAACTTGTATGGCCGTATAGCCTTGCCGCTCGCCGAGAAGCCAGAAATCTTGTCGACCATGCGTCCAAGGACGCCGGACGCAACCCAAACATTGCAGTCAATGATCCATATCAGGTCGCCTGTAGCCTCGCGATACGCCCGGCTTATGTTTCTGATCTTGGGGTTCGGGCCCAGGTTCTCAATGTGGCCGGTTGAGCCATGCAGAACGGGGTCGTGCGCTTCGACGAGGATTTGAAGGTCGAGAGAAGGGAAGTCGCGGACGAGCTTCTGTAGGATGGGATAGGAGGGGTCCCGCTCGTCCTCGACGCAGAGGCGGATCGAGACTTTGTCGTAGGGATAGTCTTGTCTGAGCGTGGATGCTATGCAATCGTAAAGGTGCGGTTCAATCCCTTTTACAGGTCGGATAATGGTAACGGCCGGCGCATCGTTGGCGAGCTTGGAGGACACGGACGGCGGTTGTTTGCGCGAAAAGAAACGGAAGCTGGCCGGTTTGGTTAGCTTCGATGTAATAAAGTGACTGTTGGGTGAAGATCATGTACGTACAGGGCGCTTATACCAATAGCCTGGACAACGACCACGGCGCAACACCAGACGAGGCAGATGGCGGCAACTAGTTCTACAGCCGAGGACATTTCCGTAGCGTCTGCCTCACCACCCCCCTTGACGATCTCGAAGCTTGGAAAGAGGGATAACTCAGTGGTGCGCGGTTTTGGAGGCCAGGGCCATGACCGTGGGACAAGACACCAGCGTGAAGACGGTCGTTTACTTTTGCGAATGCCGAATTGGCCTCTGCCAGGGACGTGGGCGGTCAACCGCGGTGGTGGAGTGACAGGAGTGGGAACATTTTCCGTGCCAAAGCGAGTGAGTGGTGGTGTGGTGGTGGTGCACGAAATTCTGGCGACTTTCTGCCCCTCCCGAGGCCTCGCCTTCCTCGGCTCCGACGGCGCAGAAGCAATTGCGTGATTAATATACTCGCAGTTTGGCCCGGTTGTAGTTTATATTAAGGAAAGCAATAAAAAATGAATTCACGGCCTCCTAACTTGTATTGTATGCAGTTTCCACGCCTAGATGTACTTGCCCGAGGCTGAAGCTTATATAGTAGACACTGGTGGCTTGCGTCCTAACACTGAGAACACGGCAGCGCAGCAAGCCACACTTTTGTGGCTCATGCACGTATTATGCCATACCAAGAAGATGCCTGTAATTATCAAATTCAGGTATATCCGTATCTCTTACATTTTAACAAATATACCAATCCCATAGCTCTAATCTGAAGCTATCAAACATACTGTTTCTTGTACCTGCAGCATTGCTCCAGCACCACGAATACGGATACGCTGGATGGCCAGCCAAACGCCAAAAGTGGGGACCTGTGAGCCCCGTGATGCCCACCTTGCCCGGCCAAGCTCCACGGACATGAAAATTTCGGTGCGCAGCCTTGAAGCTGCTCTCCTTCACACTTTCCACCAGCTTCGGGCTCTTTTGCTATCGCTTGCTGCGCACCGTCACGCACGCATTCAGCTTCAGCAGACACACTGCACTGCTGTAGCTTCATTTACAGTCGCTCATTTGTAGCTGGGAGATTCATTACCTAGCTGCAGGCGACTGCTAAACATGTCCTAAAGGTAAGCGGCGGTGATGCCTTCCACGAGTATTCTTCCATCCCACTCCTCTCGAGTAGCCATCGGCTCTCAGCTGTTATGATGACACCAAACCCGTGCTTAGAGGAACCATTCATTTGGACCTCTGTGACGGCCTTGATTTATAGACTACAACGGTATCTGATACAGCTTCATATTTCCTCTGGCTTCTGCTTCTGCTTGCTTCAACAACTGCATCTCCTGCGGCGGCTAACCTGGAATAAAGCAGGGCAAAATGATCCTAGAAGGAAATGACTGAGCTTATAAACTCCACGGTGGAGGCCGGTCCTCCCAATGCCACCAAGCCAACACAAAACCACTCTGCCAAACCAACGCAGAAGCCTCGCGGCCCTTCAATACATCAAATATACGCACTCCCCATCCCCATCCGTACCTTTCCTCTGCCGGCATTCTACCCAAACAACCCCATCTCTATCCTCCATATTGCATATGCATGGTTGAAACAAACACTACGGCCGCCTCCATCGGAGCCCGCCGTCGTTTACCATGGCATGTGGTCGGAGACGACAACCGCCGTACACGTCACGGATGAAACGTCTATGCGTGGCCTGTGGGAGCAAGGCTTCTTCGGCAAAGGCAGCCTAAGCCGTAGCGAGCCCAATTGGCTGAAACGCGAGCTTGTCTTGCGTGGCCTCGAGGAGACCCATGTCAGTGAAATCCTGACTGCTCAGCGCAGAGAAGAGCGTGCCCAAACCAAATGGGAACGTGCTAGGCTGGAGCAAGAAGCCATCCGCAACACGAGACTCGAGGAACTTCACAAGGCAAGCGATGCGAGCGTGAGCCTAAAGCTACCGGTTGTCAAAGCGTACAGAGCACCTGTCGGCCCGGCAGAGCTCCTGGCCCTGCCAAACTCGTCGGCGGTCTCTGTCTCACCGCCAGCTACTCCCGCTAAACGATCGTCGATCCTCCTCAATGGTGACGCTGAATCATTGGTGCCGCCGCAGTACTCCCTCATTGAGCAACTAGCGGGCGTTGGCCCAGTGGATGCCCCAATCAGCAACTCGCTGCCGGCGTCTTCCCTGAACAATGGTGCCAGCCTACCAGAAACCCCAAACGCAAATGGACAGCTTGCTTCGTCTCCTATTCTGGAAATCGACTCAAATGGTGCCGAGGAAAAGACACTCAGAAAGCAAAAGAGCGTTCGGTTCTCTCCCAAGGTCGACTCCGCCACATTTGACCTGCATGACCCGCCCAGTCCCAGTGCGTCTCTGGAAGGCAAGCGCGCCAATGGTGTCAAGCCCACGGCCAATGGGGACATTACTGAGTCACCCAACTTGGATGTCAAGGATATTGTCAACAAGGAGCACCTGCAACTTACTACCCAGGAAGCTTTCTTCTTGTCGTTCAGTCTCGGGGTCCTGACGGTCACTGACCCCTACTCTGGCCTTGAGCTGTCAACTAGAGAGATGTTACAACTCTTCCGGGAACACTCATACTACCCGCCACATAATGGTCCTGGGGCGCCAGCTCTTCAGCCGGATGACCACTTTCTGGTACACTATGCAGTGTATCACCATTTCAGGTCTCTCGGCTGGGTCCCTCGTGCCGGCATCAAGTTTGGTGTTGACTGGCTCCTGTACACACGCGGTCCCGTGTTTGACCATGCCGAGTTTGGATTGATCGTCATACCTTCCTACTCGGATCCGTGGTGGAAGGCCAACGGAAAGACGCAGACGGAGAAGCCATGGCACTGGCTGCATAGTGTCGTGCGCGTGCTGTCCCATGCCACCAAGAGCCTAGTTCTCGTTTATGTCGATGTGCCATCGCCTGCCGATTTTGACGCGGCAATGAGCTCGGGCATTTCCGAGGCGCTCAAATTGTACAAAGTCAGAGAAATCATGGTGAAGCGGTGGTCGAGCAACAGAAATCGGTAGCGACATTCGCTCGAATTGCATATATTGTACTTATAGATACCCCCATTGTAAATGATGTATACGACAGGAACATGGCGCTGGGCTGGATAGTTGAATCATGATAAGAAACTTATTTCATGCAATTTAAATACTTGACTACAATGTGCGCTGGTTTTTGAGACTGAACTTGACCATAAGTATTGTTGGGGGGTATAGCACAAAACGTAACGACTCCTGTCAGAAGCGGCAAGTCCCGTTCAGCCGCAAGCCCAACCGTACCCGAGGTCTGGAGCTTGGGCCACCCACGCCAACGGCCGCAACCGCAAGCACATGTCGTCGCTCCGAGCCTCTCGTCCGCATTAACACAAACCTCGCCATTGAGACGCAATGCTTTCCCCAGCCAGGGCATTGCTGCGCCGAAGCGCCAGAAATGCGACCGCACTCGCAGTCAGCCGCCAGTCGGCACTGTCAACATCCGCATTTCGACAACAGCCCGCTACGCCGGCGCAGGCCGACGGCGGCGCTCCTCGCAAGCGACGAGGCACGAGGAACCCAATTGTGTCGCCGTCCGACAACCTGGAGTCGCGCCGCTCAGACTACATTGTCGCCAAGCGCCCAGATAGCACATCCCTGCCCGAACTCGAAGCCCGATGGACCCAGTCAGCCGTCTACCTCCGCCGCGGCAGCGCGCAGTCGGGGCCGCAGGTGAAGCTGCACGCGTCGACGATACGAGACGGCTGCCGCTGCTCTGCCTGCCGCGACCCGTCGTCTGGCCAGAAGAGCTTCGCGACGCCCCATATAGAAAACGCAATCAGCATTGAAAACGTGCGCCAGACGGACCAAGGGCTGGCCGTCGTCTTTGGCGGCAACTCGCGCGCTGAGCCTGGCTCCGTCCGGCTCGGTGAGCACGAGACGACGCTGTCTTGGGAGGCCGTTGAGCTGGCGCTCGGGGTGCGCAGCCGCCACGATGCGGATGTGCCGCCTCCGCATACGGCAAATGTCCTGCGCCGCACGGGCGTCGTGCATTGGGACAAGGACGTGCTCTCGCGCGAGGTACGCAAGATTGACTACGAAGAGTACATGCAAGGCGGCGAAGCCATGTGGGATGCCGTGGTCGACCTGTGCCGCTTCGGCATCGTCTTCCTCAAAAACGTGCCGCGCGACGAGGACTCGATTGTCAAGATTACGACGCGCATCGCCAACATCCGCGAGACGTTTTACGGACGCACCTTTGACGTGGTAGCCAAGCCCAACGCCGAAAACGTCGCCTACACGAGCGGCTACCTGGGCCTGCACCAGGACCTGCTGTACCTGGCGCCGCCGCCCAAGATCCAGATCCTGCACTGCATGGACAACTCGTGCGAGGGCGGCGAGTCGCTCTTTAGCGACGCCGACCGCGTCGGCCGCCTGATGTGGTCCTTCAAGGACACCCACGCTGTCCGCACCCTGGCCAAGATGGCGGTACCGTACGCCTACAACAAGAACGGCTACAACTACGAGCACTTCCGCCCGCTCATCAACGTCGACGCGCAGGACAACTACCGCAACGTCTTCTGGAGCCCGCCGTTCCAGGGCCGCTTCAGCCCGCGCTGGAACATCCGACCGTTCCTCTCTCCCGCGCGCCTCTTTGAGGAGCTCATCAACGAGGAGGACGCCGTCTACAAGGCCAAGATGCAGCCCGGTGAGTGTGTACTGTTTGACAATATCCGCGTCATGCACGGCCGCACCGCCTTTGACGCTGCCGGCGGCAGCCGCTGGCTGCGCGGCGCATACATTGCCGAGGAGGACTTTCGCAGCAAGGCGTCGCAGATCCCGAGGGAGCTGGCTGACAAGTACCGCGCATCGCCTGGGCAGTGGAGCCCCAGGGCTGCCGAGGAAGAGCTGAGCCAGTCCAAGTGGCATGCGGCTATACAAAAGAGGATGAATACCATTGGCGGCGGCGTGATGGAGTCTGCCGGCGGAAGGACAAAGGCTACGGAGGAAGAGCAAGTGTAGAATATTCACCACGACGGATAAAAGTAGATTTACATACTGTACAAATGTCATAACCTGCCATTTGAGTTGTGGCCATGGATATCCAATCCACTAGATGACCTGCGTGAAGCTAATTTTTGCGTCCTAAACTGCCATCCACAATCTGTTACATCGCCGTCGTCTTTCACTTTTCCCCTGGCCACTAATTCCACTTCTTCGCCTCAACACCCTCGGGCGGGACAGTCTTAACCTCGCGACCCTTGACGTCGTCCCAGTCCGTGCTAAGGCTAGTGCCGTTACTCTCGGTGAAGCTCTTCATCATGGCGCGCTGCTGCTCGGGCGTCGCATTCTTGAACAGTTTCTTAAAAAAGCCATTTACGTCTTCGCCCTCGTCGTCTGAGCCACCGTCAATGTTGTCCCAGTTCTTCGGGCCTGTGCGGGATGATGTTGGGTAGGATGGGCCCGGTGCTGCTGCTGCTGCTGCTGCTGCTTCCTTGGGCTTTGCCGTGTCTTCAGCCTTTGTTGACTGTTCGGTAGCTGGCTTTGCCGGCGCCGCGGGGGTGGGCTGTGATGAACTGTAACTTGGTTAGTGTTTCGTTGGTTGAATTCGAGCGCTCAAATCGACTTACGTCACAGGCACAGTGGGTTTTGAGGCTGTAGGTGCAGCCGCCGCGCCATCAGACTTGAGCTGAGGCCACTTCCCAGCCGTCTTCTTGGCAAGTGTGAGCTCAACCTTGTTAGGAGTAACTGTGTATTTCGAGGTTGCTGCATCAATCTCCCCCCATAGGTCAAGCTGAAACTCCCTCTCATCGCCGCTGGGGTACACCAGCGGATCAAGCCGCACAGCCTTGTCCAGAAACTCGACCTTGAGCTTCTCCTTGTTCACGCCTTTCGAGAAGATGGACACAGACATGCTGGTGTTGCTCTGAAACTCTTGGACGCGCAGGGGGGTATCCTTGGGCACCACCGGCTTCTGTATCGGCGCAGCTTCAACCGCCGGTGCCTTCCCAGTTGCTGCCGTTGGCTTCGCTTCTTCTTTTGCTGAACCACCCAGGTCAGCCAGCTCCTTCAGCTCCGGCTTCATCGCAACAGTAGGCTTTCTCGCCTCGTCGTCCTCGGGCAGTCTCCCCATGGCATTCAAAATCTGAATCCTCAGCGTACTCGCCATGCGCCACTCAGCCGCCTGCGCGGGCGCA
Organism: Lecanicillium sp. MT-2017a; assembly: GCA_003056585.1. Taxonomy (NCBI): domain Eukaryota; kingdom Fungi; phylum Ascomycota; class Sordariomycetes; order Hypocreales; family Cordycipitaceae; genus Lecanicillium; species Lecanicillium sp. MT-2017a. The sequence goes on along the minus strand of PXYN01000204.1, from coordinate 36,656 downwards.
CTCGGGCTCATAGCCGCAGCCATGCCGCCCTCCTTGCTCTTGTTCATCTCATCAGTCTGCGCCTCCGTCATGGCGTCCTTCAGCGTCGCCGTCCAGAACCCCCTCTCATCGGTCCATTTCCCCGCCGGGTCCTCCTTTTCCACCGCAGCGTTGCCCTTGATGAGCCGCATGGCGTAGATGCAGCAGCAGTCAGCGTTGGCCAACTGGCCCTTTCGGAAGTAGGCGACGGCGCGGCGGTAGTGCGCGTCCACCATCTGCGGGCGCTTGTTGCGCTGGTACGCCGTGTGCCATGCCAGGTTGGCGTCGTCCAGCGCTTCGTCGTACCGCCGCAGGTTGATGAGTGCCTTGGAGCGGCCGAGGAGCCATGATGGGTTGGTGGAGCTCTGCAGGGCCTTGGACAGCTTGCTCACTCCTTCGTCCCAGTTCTTAGCCTCGACTGCCGCCAAACCCTGCTGGGCAAGCGTGATATGCGACATGTTCCCGACTCCGTGTGTTCCAAATATAGCGCAGGCTTTTGTGTCTAGGGGTTTTGGTGGAATACGGGAGCGGTTGTGAGGAGTGAGTTGATGGGTTGCCACCGTTTGTGGTGAGTAGCTGTGAAGTAGTCGATGGGAGGTGGTGGGGCAACGCTTTGCAGGCAGCAAAACGCAGGCAACAGCCAACCGTCAAAGAATGGCAAGGGGTCACAAACCGTCTATCCTATTAAGTTCTAATACAAAGAATTCAGACCTGTCTATTACAAAATTAATGCATGAATCCCTAAGAGAAAGGGAACGTTTTTAATTACGACAGTCGTAAAATTGCTATATACTATAGGTTACTATTCACGCGCTTACAGTTTCTCGTTCGGATACCTCTTTGCAAACATGCCCAGCGCCTTGATGGGGAATGTGAACTTGTAGTTCGGGTACGAAATCATGCAAGACTTGTTGAACACCCCCTCAATGGCCTCTTGCAGCCACTCGCCATTGGCCTGCTGCCTGTCTGTGATGAGCTTAATGCCCTTCTTGAGCGGCTCAATGTCGGTGTACTCTGCCTCCATCAAGCCAATCAAGGCCCACGAGGTCTGCACAACTAATGAACCCATAGGGTGCTCATGGTATTCCATAGTCTCACAAGCCTGTAGTATGTTAGATATATGTCTGTATCACATTGTCAGAAGCGACTTACTTTGTAGCTCTCGGACCATCCACCGTCTTCTCTCTGCTTGGAAACCAGAAAGTCGCAGCCTCGTCGGGAGATTTGGCTGTTGGAATAAGTCTCACCAACGCTGGCCATGCTCTCCAGAGCAAACATGGTGGCATAAGTAAAGCAGATTCCCCAGCTTCCGTACCAGCTACCATCTATTCTTTGGTTGCTCCTGATCCAGTTGGTAGCGCGGTTGATAAAAATCTTGATCTCCTTGCCGCGATAATCGGGCCAGTGCTTGTTGAACAAGGACAGGGCTGTAACACAGGCAGTTGTGCACTCTGGGTAGTCGTACTCAATCATGATACGGCCAAACACCTCTGCGGCGTTCAAAAGCTCCATGTACTCCCCGCCGCGACGAGCTTCGTAAGAGGATAGGGCGCCATTCTCGTTCTGATAGAGCAAAAGTGTATCAATTGCATCAAAGATGCGTTGGTCTTCAAGAACAGTAGGGTAGCCTTCCGTCTTCTGGAGAAGAATAATGGCCTTTAGAGCCTCAGAGATACAGTCGCTGACACCGTATCCTTGGTCCTTATTGCTAAACGGCCATCCGCCCTTTCGCTGCTGGCGGTAGCACTTTTCTTGATCTTTGCAGTTTTCGCGGATCTGCTGGCGTTCCAAATAGTGAAGGGCCTTGGTCAACATAGGCTTCCAGCGCTTATCTTCGTGCAAACCGGCTTCATATACAGCCTGGATGAGGAAAGCAGTGTCCCAACACTGCACACCGTTTGTACCATTTACAAGCATGCCCTCGTCCTTCATCCACAGGAACTCCTCCAGCCTTTCGATATGTCTCTTTACAGAAAAGGCATCTGGCCCGTCACGAATATAGCAGACAACCGTATTCATGGGAGCATTAACAGGGGCCAAGTCGGCATAATCAGTGTTGGCGTCCTCCATGTCAACGAGCTGACTGGCCCAAGCTTCCGCCTTGTTCTTGATAAACCCAGGTCGTATGTACGGGTTGTAGATGTTGACCAAGAGCCAGTTGACGGAGTTGAGCAGCCATGACTTGGGATGATAGTTGTCAGCAGGGGCGATGCTGTTGCGGTGGCTTGCCCAGTTAATCTGAGCATAAGGCTCCACAAAGAGCTCTTCCTTTAAGCCGCGGATGATGTCGGTCTCTTCGCAGCTCCATTTCTTGGAGTAAATGTATCCCATTGGGAGGAATACCATGCGGATATGAATCCACCAACGCCAAGGGGCGATTGGCACCCAGTCTGGCAGCAGCCAAATCTCAGGAGGGATTGGGTTGACAAGATCCCAGCTGACAACGCCGAGTGTAGCAAGCCAGAATTTGGCCCAGTGCGGCGCATACAATGCACCTCCCAGCTTGTGCAAGCAAGCCCTGGCCTTGACCATGACCGGGTCCTGAGGATCGACTCCGATCAGGCGCATGACGACGTAGTTCAGGCTGGTTCCAAACACTGTGCTCTCACCTTCAATATGCAGGCCCCAGCCTCCATCCTGTGGGTTTGCTCGCGCTGTCAAGTAGTTTTTGATTTCGGTCGCGTAGGCAGAAGGAATCGGCGTCTTGGTGACGTACCAAGCGCAAACGACGCAAGGGAGCAGGAACATGGGGCCTCCGTACTCACAGCCCCAGTGGCCGGAGGGCATCTGAAGCTTTTCAAAGAAGTCGAGACCATTTTGGGCAGAGTCTATCGCTTTTTTCGGTTTGGGGAGGTCGGGGAGCTCCTGTGGTAATTGTCAGAACTATGGCGCTTCCATGCAGCAAGCCGCAACGTACCAGGGGCAGATTCAGAAAGTATTTCTCCGCATAGCTCTGGGGCCAGTCTTTGACGGCCTTGTCCTCGGTCAGATAGTGCCATGTATGGCGACTATCATCGTCCTTGAGTCTCCAGCGGGAGTGGTCCGTTTTGCCCTCGATACGGGGCTTCTTAGGGGAAGCTTGATCGCCGTCGTTTGCTCGCTTGCGCGATGTCGCGCTGCGGGTCTCGCGGCCCGTTGCAGTCGCCATGGTTCGTCGTGATGCAGCGGGATTCACCGACACGGTTTTCGTTGGAGCCTAAGGAGCTCAATTGACTATTTTATAATAATTGATTAGGCTGTGGCGGAAGTGCGGTGCAACAAGCTGAGATGGTTGTCCGCCCCCTATGCGAGTACGAAGAGGTACGACACTGTCTCAACGGCGGCAGCTGTAGAAGTGGGGCATCTCGAATTCGCACCTGCGCCAACGGCAATCATCGGCAGGCGTTCCCCCACTGCCGGACACCAATCCACCCTCTTACATTATCCCAGTCGTCAAACGATGGAGTTGTCGAATAGCTTCAATTTGCGCAATAGAGACGAAGATCATCGGTTTTACCACTCAAGAAGCCATGAGAACCATGCAGGAAGCGTCATTGCCCGCCTCGAGTCAACTCTGGAGGCTATTATTGACAAGCTAGCACAAGGCGAAGAGCTTTCCGTCGAGTTCCAGTCCCGCCGTAGAACTTTCCAGGGCCCTGCTGGTATTCAAGAACAACAGGTTCGGTTTCCAGGCAGATCACCGCTCGAAGCAAGAAAGTTTGGTAGGAGAACCGAGTACCAATGGCGCAGCGGCCCTCTGCTTATCTCCTCGCTAGCTCGGCTTTTGCTGGTTCTTCAGCTTGCGCATCAGGCTCTGACATCTGGTGTAATCTTTACCAAACGGTATATTGTATCGTAGCATAATGACTTCTCAACCTCACATCACGTTCTAGGCACATTTACTACCAGCACCAAGATCTGTTTGAGACGCAGCAAAATGTAGACGAGATTGTTGACGATGTTGCTTTCACTCTGGGCATTGGCAGAAATGATCTCAATATTGTACGCGGAATATTGGTGGTTAGCTTTCGTGCTTGCTTACTGATGACTATGTAGACTGCTTCACCAAAGGGACTTTTTGTCGGCCATATTGAACTGCAATTCAATGACGCGATCAATACAGAATCCATGACACAGAACATAGTCGAGCCACTGCCAGCAATGAACATGAGCGAAAGCGGCTCTTCATCCCAGGTCGCGACGATTCCAATGGTACGATCGATTGCCGCGGTGAACATATCAAATGCAAAGTGGCTTCTTGTTGTCGAAAAAGACGTAAGCATGGCGTATTGTCCTTGATGATTCTCTCTTACACCGTGAAGGCAGTTTTTCAGGCTCTTGCATCAGCCAGATTTTAGGAAACGGCACTTGCTGGACCTGGGATACTCGTAACTGTATGTTTCTATCTCATTGCAGCTGCCTGGTTCCAGTGCATGTCCTGATATGAAGATTGCTACAGGCCAAAGGATATCCGGACTTGATGACCAGGTCCTTTCTTGGTCTGACCCAAACGCACGCGCCAGAGCTGCCTATGCTGGTTCTCACGGATTACGACCCGTACGGTATCAACATATTCGTATGCTATCGCTGCGGCACAAAGTCTTTTGCACATGAATCGTCACTTAACATTCTAAATGTGACTTGGCTCGGAATCAAAAGTAGCCACTTACTCGAGCAGGTCAGCACGGATTCGTTGCAACAGGGCACCCAGGGAAGTTCATTGTCCGGCACAAGCCAGCAACGTGATGCGATAACAGTACTGTCTTTGAGGGACAGGAAGTACGCCATTGGGTTATTGCACAGAATTTCTGAAGACGGAATGCACAGTAGTGCCGGATTTGAAGTGCGGCGGGAACTGCAGGTGCAGCTGCTTTTAGGCGTGAAGGGTGAGATTGAAGATGTGGACAATCACAGTCATTTGATCCCATGGCTCGATAATAAGTTGCAGGAGATTTTATCGCCATGAAATATGCATTAAATTCAATTACTCTTTTGCTATTGATTATTTTCTTGCCAGCAATTCATCTCACTGTATGTCAAGAGGCGACCTTCTAGCCAGCAAGACCCATACCCTATACCAGTCGCAGGATCTGCACGGTGCGAAAATTGCGGGGACCTTAAATCACACCGTCCCCTCAGTCTACATAAAATTTTATACTGACAATTCTCACCATAAGCGACATAGACAACCAACATGGCGCCACAACTTTCAGAAGACGAGATTGATGATCTCATTTACTGCGCCCGAGCAGGCGAAGACGCCGAGCTCATGGAGACGGTCAATGCTCTGGCGGAGCGCGAAAAGGTTGCGCCGGCCGTGATTCTCATGGCGGGCAAGGACCAAGGACAGTCAACGGTGCTGCACATGGCGACGGGAAATGGCCACCTGGGTACGTTTCTGCGCTCCTCAAACCTAGCTATTACTATTTTAGGCTTGAAAAGCAGCGAATATGCCCCAGCAGGTCTTGCAGACGCAACAGCAAACTGAGCTAACACTCGATTCAGAAACCGTTCGCAAAGTCATACAGTGCTTTGATGGCAGGCCAAAGGAGGAGAAGCAGGCTTTCCTCGACGAGCCTAATGAGCATGGCAACACAGGCATGCACTGGGCGGCGCTGGGAGGTCACCTCGATACCGTCAAGCTTCTCATGGAGCACGGCGCATCGCCAGCCCTGGCCAACGAGAGAGACTACGTGCCCCTGGACATGGCTAACCAGAACGAAAAGACGGAGGTATCACAATATTTCCTGTCGTTCCTCGGCAAGCTGGAGAGCGAGAGCACGGAGGAGGGGCTGAACAATGCTGCTACGTCTATCGAGATAGAGGAGGAGCAAGAAGAGGGAGCTAAGCCTGTTGCTAGCTCATAAGTGTATTCAAGGCAGGGAACGGAAAATGCATAACGGAAGACTTGAAATTTGATATCCACACAATAGAGGCGTTGCAAAAAGCCGTGGCGAAGCGGCTACAATTCGTTGCGCGATGCATCTGGCTGGAATACCGGGTTGGTATCAGGGATCAACACTTCGGAGTTTCTTTGACAGCCTGCTCCCGGCTTTGCAGCCGTGCAATACAGCGCGAGGACATACATCATCTGCAGGAATTGAGCCGGATTCCCAGTCGCATCGTTACACAGCAATCGGCCAAGTAGTCAGCTGAAGCAGTCGGAGAGAAAACGATTGACATAGTTAGGCAACCGGCGAGCATCATGATTTATAGACTAAATAGCAAAAAGAGAATTGTTTTATTTTGGCAATTGCTCGCAATTCACATGAAGTGCTTCGTATTAGGCGCTTTGCCCATGCCAAAAAAGCTGCATGTGGCACTTATTGTGCAATGACACGCCATGTGGGTTAGCTGCACGTTATATTGTACAGGAATTCGGCATCGTAATTAACCAGATTTACCCTGGCCCCGATTCACTCACCAACGGCTCCATGTGGCGCAGAGGCAGCGTAACATTCGACGTTGATTACGCCAGTGCCGCTGACTCGGCCGTCAATCATGAACCCCCACGGGAACGCCGTCGAAGCGGTTTGCGGGGAATCTGCAGAGCTCGTCCGTGGGGGTCACCCCAGAGTCTCTCCAATGCGTGACCCCCCGCAAATCACACTCTGAACCCGTTTCCCCCCATTCAACCCTTTCATAACCATACCCGTTCTGCAGGTTCATTTGCGCCCCCGGCAAGAAACCCGCCAAGGGATGTCACTATTTTGTGCCAATAGTGCCTCTGTCTTACCCCATCGAGAGACATTAGTTCCAGAAGGGTTACCCGCGTAGGGAAAAAGCAGAGCCGGTGCCTCTTTGCGCCCGGTCGGTGTTTGTCGCTTGAAAAGAGAGGCTCCGCATAAAGCCGTTGGGAACCGGCCATGGCATCGCAGACTGCCAACAATGGCTCGGCCGGATACAAGCGTGCGAGCCGCAAGGGCGCGCCGCGGCGGTTCGTGTGTGAGCATCCCGGGTGCGACAAGATCTATTCGCGAGCAGAACACCTGCAGCGCCACCAATTGAATCGTAAGTTGGCCGCGCGCACGACGCCCTCTCGGTCTCGGTGAACAACAGGACTAACCGCTTGCGCGGCTACAGATAACCCCAAGGAAATCTTCCGATGCGACATCGGCGACTGTGACCAAAAGTTTGTGCGGCTCGATCTGCTGGCGCGACACAAGAAGCGTCATAGTTCGTCATACACGCCGCGCAACCGAATCCCGGCCTTTGATACCATTAACGACCGCTCAACCGCTGCCGCGCCATCGTCGATGTCAAACTTTGGCAACCATATACCGCCCCCTCGCCCGTCTTTTAGTCACCACCAACACTCCAGTGGCCCTCATGATGCGGCTATTCTGCTTACTCCCGAATCGAACAATGATCCCACCCCAACGACGCTGGCTCAGGGCATCGCTAGCCGCTCAAACCCAACGCCGACATGGACGACGACTTCGCCGATGGATGAGCGTGGGCCGCCAAATATGATGCGCCACCGGGGCAGTTTTTATGCTAATGACGCTTCTGTGCTGCCGGAGCCGCCAGCAATGGTGCCCTTTTCCGGAGTGACGTACCCGTCCAACGACCAAATGAACCAAGGCAACTTTGCAGCGTGGCTGTTTGACCCTACATACAGCGACTTTAGTGTGGCGAGCCTGCCTTTTAATGAGAGTGGACTGGAGTCGACCTTTAATAATACCATACACTACGACTACGAATCTCTAAACAGCCTTTCGCCTATGGACCCGACACCGCCTCGCAACCCTGACATGCCGGATGACTGGATAACGGAAGCAAGACGACAGGAAATCTTGCAATGGTTCCAAATATTCCGCAAGAAACAGCCGCGATATGAACCTCTAATGCCAAATATTGCACACGAGAGCGGCGGCGACCTCCCCGCGCTAAACGCCGAGATGATGCGAGACTGCCTCAAGGAATTTTGGGACAATGTGTCGCCGCGGCTGCCAATTGTCCACCAGCACACATTTTCAGCCAACCGGTGCCCGATATTCCTGCTGCTCGTCATGGTGGCGCTCGGTGCTGCATCGCTGAAGAACCGGGATACAACTGGCCGGCTGACCGAGTATGGCGCATTTGCCGATGTACTCATCTCCTGCGTGCGGTGGGAGATTTTGACGTCTGACGACTCGGCGCCCCCAGCCAACCTTTGGGTGGCGCAAGCGCTGCTCCTGCTCGAATTTTACGAGAAGCTATACTCTTCACGAAAGTTTCACGAACGAGCACACATTTACCACCCTGCTTTCCTTACACTACTGAGACGTGGCAGCCCGTTGATAGGAAGAACGGGCAGCGAATCGCCTGCAGAGCCGGAGAGCCTCGGGGGCGAGCGGGCGGCATCGGGCATGTCGCTCGACTCGAGGACATGGTGGACTCGATGGGCCGAGACGGAATCCATGCACAGAGTTGTGTTTGCGGCCTTTATGCTGGACATAATCCACGCTGCCATCTTTGGACATGCGGCAGACATGGCTGCGCACGAGATCAGGCTTCCTTTGCCGTGCGACGACAATCTCTGGGCGGCAAACAGCCCTGATGTGGTACGACAGCTGGATGCCAATTTCCGCATGTACGGTGTCAAACAGGTGTCGTTCCTCGACGGGCTTAAGAGCGCTCTGCACGGAAAAGAAGTCAAGACGCACTCATTTGGCCGCATGATTATTATCTCCGGCTTGCTTAGTGTAGGTTGGCACTTGAGCCATAGGGAAACACACCTCAAATGGCTGGACCTGCGCACGCCATCCAGCGAACTGCAGGATAATTGGCGAAAGATGCTCCTGAGGGCATTTGATAACTGGAAAGGAAGCTTTGACGTCGCCATGTCAGACTCCATGTCCGAGTCGCCAGGCCAGCGCAGCATCCCCAACGGCCCCATCAACAGCGCATCGTTGCTATTCCACCTAGCCCACATGACGCCCAACGTCGACATCATCGACTGCCAGGTGTACGCAGGGGCAAAGCGTCTGCTAGGCCGCAAGGTGTCTGCACGCGACTACGCCAACGCCATGAAGCGAATGATTGCATGGGCGAAGCTGGGTTCAACACGCCACGCCATCTACCACGCCTTCAAGCTGCTGTACCGCGTGCTAGTGGACCCGAACCAGCGGCGCAGGAACTCGCCGGACAGGAGCGGCTACGCGGCGGTGCGGTACTCGATGCGCAGCGAGTCGGACCCGCACCGGCCGTGGATCATGTACTTTGCGGTGCTGACCATCTGGGCGTTTGTGCAGGCGCTGGGCCGCTCGGTGGGCAAGCCGCTGTCGCTGGACTCGCCGAACCTGGCGAGCACGACGTACGAGCGCATGGCCGAGTACCTGTCGAGGGTAGCGGCGCTGCCGGAGCTGGACGAGCGCTCGGCGGGCATGCTGCATGATGGGCTGCCGGATTTGCTGGATGTCATGGTTGGCATCTTGGAGGAGGCGGATACGGACCTGTTGTTGGAGGCGCGGGAGAGGCTTCAGGTCTGCAAGGAGATGATTCTTGGAGGACCACGGTGAGGAGTTTCTGGGATGCTATGAGAGAGATGGCCATCTCGATTTCATATGGATTGTATTATGAATGTTTACGAGCGGGTGGGATGAGTATATACATGCTGAACTGATTTATACAGTGGCAGCGTCTAGGCGTTGGTGGTATATCAAGCCAACGAATTGACTGTTGGAAAAGGAAACGCAACGCAAATAAATACCTATTTTACGTAAAAGTAAAGAAAACAACGCCTCCCTTCATCATAATTATTATCATATTTTTTTGTTTCCTTATTGCACATGGGAGACAACGTCCCTGTCCCACGCGCGGGCGCTACCGCCGCCCGACCGGCCACAATACAATGAGTGGCGTGAGGAGGAGCTGCGTGGCCCAGTCCCCACCTTTGTGTTAGGCACTTGGCCAACCACCAGTCACGACCAAAGACCCAAGCAGCTTTCCGTCTTCGTCGCTGCCTCGTCACCACCTGCACCATCCCAATCCAACCTCCCTCGTCACACCCTTCCAACTCACCACGCATCGCAGTGCGCACCTCCCATCTCCACGAACCCGAGGCCAAATACTCCGAAGCGCGCACTCTACATTCTATATCCTTTTAGCCCGCCATGAAGCCCGTCGTCAGCGCCTTTAACGCATGGTCATGGTACGTTCCTTCGCCGCAGCCTCGTTTCGACAACAAAATACGAAAACAGCTCAACGACAGCTTTAAAATGCTGCCGCTGCCGCTGCCGCTGCCGCTGCCGCTGCCGCTGCCGCTGCCACCACGCCGACTGGGGGAAGTTTTGCGCAGGACCATAATGCTAACATTTTTGCACCTTGTAGCGTCGTCATTTCTGCGTTTGCGATTGTCATCCTGAGCACTCTGGCTGGCGTCTACCGCAGCGGCCATGAGGAGTTTGTTGGTGGCACAGAAGACCCATCGCCCGAGCAAGGCAAGGCTATTGCCGGCACGATTTTCACTGCCGTGATAGTATATGCTGTACGTTTTATTTTCCCCTCCTTTGGTGGTCATCCTGCAAAACGGTCCCCGGTGTGCTAACAAATGGACCTCGCAGGCTTTCCTGGTATTCTGCGGCTTCCAGGGCATGCTGCACATGCGCGAGAGTCGAAGAGGCGCCATCGCTCTGTAAATATACAACTCGAATCGGTCCGAAACTTTTTTTCTTTTCCTTCTTCGAATTCTGCCGAATTCACATTGGGCACTTGGGCGTTTCATGGGAGCATTTTGCTATTTTGTTTTTGTTGGGATTGAACCGTTGTTATACAGCTGTGGAGGGATGCAGAGACGAGCTGCGACTCAGCCGTCACGAGACGTAATACGACTCCATCAGGGACGATCCGTGTACGAAATATACAGGAAGCCGAGATAATATACTTTCATCTTGCTAGAAGGAACCGATGCATAAGAGACGTGGTGTATTGGATAGCTGATGTGTTACGTCAACTTGCAGGAGCTGCTAATGACAAATCTAGTTTCGATTGAATGTCCTCTGGAACGTCAAACGGCTTTTCGACGGGGATAAGACCCCTTTCCATGAGGGTTTCAATTGTGACGGCAGCATCCTCGTCAATGGCCGCCTTCAACGCCCTCGCCCGAGCCGTGACGTCCTCGATGGAAACAATCCACTCATTCACCCACTGCTCACTAAGACTAGCCGGAATCCCAATCTGAATACTGCGATACGACAGCTTCTCCAGCGCAGGCGTGCGTTCCGGGTCCCATTGCACGCGGACCTCTGCCGCCTTGTCCCGGCCGCTGCCTTCTGCTGCATCTCCTTCGGCCGCGGCGTGCGTGGACAGCACACCTCGTTCCAGAAGCCCGATGAAGTGGCTGCGTTTCATGCGCAGGGCAAGAATGCGCGCCTGCCGTGCGTCCTTGTACGAGTATCCCGCGCGGTACATCATCCAGCACCAGCTGGGCTTGATCCAGGTCATGCGGGTGGGCTTGAAGTCGGGCGAGGCGTTGAGCTTCTGCGCTGCCACGGCAGGCTCGGCGATGGCGGCGGAGTAGGCCTGGTAGACGGTGATGGTGTCATTGTCGTATTGAGCGCGGACCTGGCGGTATGGTGGGCTGATGGAGGATTGCGCCGCGGCCATTGTATTGAATCTGATATTAGTTGTTTCTCGATTGGTGCTTCGTACTTTGCAAAGTTATAGCTTCGTCGGGTACCTTCAGCCCTATACTAGTACTGCTATGTATTCTACTCGGTCGCCTCTACTCCAGCCCACCTATCAGAATAGAAATAATTGGTGTCCATACATCGGCCAGACTCATGCGGAATGAACGCGAGCATGACTCTACCGGTAACGTGTTGCCCACAAGGCAGACTTGGCTGCGCCGCTAACCAGACTAACAACAGCTGCTGGATGGTTGGGCGTCCAGACAGAACGACCCACAGAAGGAATATGGGCGCCTGTGGAGAGGCACTGTCGGGCGACACTCAGCAGCCGGCGTACGCACTGCAAACTGCACCCCTCAGGCCATGTGTCGGTAGGGTGGGGGGTGGAAGCTGCCGCCCAGCAGAGCTGCCCACCACCTACGTAACAACGGGACCCGTCGCTGGACCCGTCTGTCTGTCTCATTAAACAGCTCCGAGTACGAGGCTCGTTCGAGCACGGGCACAACTGCGTAATTTCATACTCTCCAAGTCCCAACACCTTTCTACCCGGCGCTTGCTCGCCCATATCGCTCGAGCTTGTTTCGCCTGCGTGCTTCTTGCGTATCGGATTTCTGATAGACTGGATAAAGAAAGATATTCCACACGGGGCACGGGTACCTAGCTGCGCTGCAGGGCCACCATCACGGTCAACCCTCTCAACATCCCTCGAGACACCACACCCCTCTGGCCTTCCCCTCTACTTGCCCAACCAGCCCAATAGCACCCTTCTATATAGGGGATGTCTCCCCCCGACCAGCCGGCCGACGAGCCTGCGTCCTCGAAACTGGCCACCGACGACAAACCCGCCAAGACACCAGACATGGACGCTGGCGAGACGGTCGTGAAGCCGTCCGAGGAGGACCCCTCGGCGGGGACACCAGCCAGCTCGGACGAGACAACCAGTGCGGCTGAGGCCACGAAGAAACCTGCCGATACAGAAAAGTCAGAGGATGCCGAAACAAAAGACGAAAAGGATGAGCAGCCAGAAGGCCCGGCACAACCTTCCGAGGCCCCGGCTCCGTCTGTTACACCGCCTGCGGAGGCAGCGTCGTCGCCAACAGAGCATAACCCTTCGACTCCCACAAAAGCCAAGGATGCTGATCCCGAACCCGAACCCGAACAAAGCTCAGACGCTCCCGACATGTCTGCGTCGGCCCTGACAATCCGGCCGGTCAAGCACAACCGTCACAACGACTCCTCCGCGCAACACCTAACCCCCACCTCCTCGAGCTATGTCGACCCGACTCCCGCGACACCCATGACCTCGCAACCGCCCTCGCGATCGCCATCGAGCGCTGCCAGATCGTACAAATCTAACGAGTCGTCCCCCAACCGGTCTGGTGCGGAGGGTGAAGACAAGAGATATGCCACCGACGAGGAGCAGGACGGACGCTCCCGCTCCGAGATTCAGAGCATCATGGAGCAGTTTAGCGAGGCTGGCGGCGGGCCCGGCGCCGAAGAAGTCATGAGCCCCAGATTCGAAATCACGTCTCCCATATTTGGAAATGCTGTGCAGCACCCGCCTCGCAAATCCAGCCTGGAGCCTTTAGCTCCGTCGATATCAGCCAAGGTCCAGGAGGGGCAGGACCTAAGAATCAATACTGCCACGCCTACCGGCGGAAGATCAAAAGAACAGGCCGTCGAGGAGGAAGGCCCGCCAGTGCCCCCAAAGGACGGAACATTTGGCACGCCGCCTCGCAACAGAGAGCAACGAGCCTCGTCGAGTATCACCTCTCCAACATCGCCGCAGCTTTCCATGCATCGACCGCCGCCGCCCGAACCCGAACCTGAGCCGGCTCAGCCTTTTGACTTTCACCGATTCCTGGAGCAGCTGCGCAACAAAAAGGCGGACCCAGTGGCAAGATATCTTAAGTCGTTCTTGACTGAGTTTGGCAAGCGTCAGTGGATGGTCCACGAGCAGGTCAAGATTATCAGCGACTTTCTGGCCTTTATTGCAAACAAGATGATGCTGTGTGAAGTCTGGCGTGACGTTTCGGACGCCGAGTTTGACAATGCTCGAGAGGGCATGGAGAAGCTCGTCATGAACCGTCTGTATACCCAGACTTTTTCACCTGCCATTGCGGCGCCAAAGCCCATTCCGGGCGCCAAACCCAAGAAACGAGGCGGAGAGCCGCCGCTGGGACCAGGTCGTCGGGGACAGCATCAAGAAGATGTTGAGCGCGACGACATTGTGACGCAAAAGATTAATATTTATGGATGGATAAAGGAAGAACACCTTGATATTCCGCAGATTGGAGACAGCGGCCGCCGCTTCTTGAAGCTGGCGCAGCAAGGTATGGATTCAACTGGACTTTTTGCGGCGCTCAACTAATTCCTATGGCAGAGCTGTTGAAGATTAAATCATATAGAGCACCTCGCGATAAGATTATTTGCGTTTTGAACTGCTGCAAGGTCATTTTTGGTACGCAATGACTCCCGCTTACCGTCGTGGACCCCATCTAATATCTCCCAGGACTCTTGAAGCACAACAAGTCGGACTCGTCGGCCGATTCTTTTATGCCCCTCCTCATCTATGTTGTTTTGCAGTCCAACCCCGAACACTTAGTGTCTAATGTTCAATACATTCTGCGGTTCCGCAACCAGGACCGTCTGGGCGGCGAAGCCGGTTACTATCTATCATCTCTTGTAAGCCAGACAATAGCCCGTTTAGCACGCTAGCATACTGACCCCTCAAAGATGGGTGCAATCCAGTTCATTGAAAACATGGACCGCACATCCCTCACCATTACCGACGACGAATTCGAGAAAAGCGTCGAAGCCGCCGTCTCCGCCATTGCCGAGCGCAACCAGGCCATGTCTCCCACGATTCGCCAGCAGGCCACCTTCAGCGAAAAGCCAGTGCAGCCGGGCCTGACTCCGCGACAATCGACCGACGACCCGTCCACGCCGCAGCGCCACTCCTACGAAGACAACGAAGGCGGCGAGGGCGCCGCCATCTCCGGCCTCCTCCGCACCATCCAGAAGCCGCTGAGCACCATTGGCCGCATCTTCTCCGATGAAACAGCCTCGCCGTCGTCATCGGCAGGGGCCAACAGCGCGCGACAGTCACCTCGCTATAGCAGCGACGAGGTGCGCGACACGGCGCGCAACGTGTCCCCGTCCACGGGCCGTCACCACCCTCTTTCGGCCGAGGAGGCGGCCGCCCGGCAGGCGAGCGCGGAGACGGCAGAGGCGCAGAGGCTGCAGCGCGCGGAGCACGCGAATGTCGTCGAGACGCTTTCGGGCATGTTTCCTGATCTGGATAAGGATGTTATTAGCGACGTGGTCTACCAGAAGGAAGGACGGTATGTTTACGTCTTTAACTTTACCCTTTGATTGTGACTCCATATACTAACTTTTAATAGTGTCGGATTGGCCGTTGATGCATGCTTGGCGTTGTCGAATTAACCTGTTTTTCTTTTACATTCTTTACATTTTTGTTGTTTTGGGAACCCAGCTATTATACAGTACGCTGTATGTAGTTATTTTTCTTTGCGTTTTGACATCTCTTGCTTGGGACGGGTGACTTGGCTGTATACAAATACAAACATCATATACACTGTTGAAAAGAGGGTATATATAGTCTACATTAAGCGAACGCACTGCATACTTCTTTACAAAAAAAAAGCTGTTTTATTCATACCAATCACGAAAGTTACGGTCTTGCATTACGATATGATGACAAATTATAAATTTGCATTTTTGGCGAAATAATAAAAATTTCTAGGATATAAAAAAGGAGTGTATATATGTACCCGAATACCAACCAAAATTTCCAAGCAAAATAAAACACAAAAGCTGATAAAAAGATAACCAAGATCCAAGGTTACAGGTAATGCTATGCTTCCAAACGCGCTAGAATGCACCTCGAGTTTCGCTCCTCTTCGGCTGTGCCTACCACCTATATTCCTGCTGCGGCGGATGTCTACCGCCCTCCAAATCAGGTACCGTCGGATTTCTGCCCGGCGGAGAGGGATACATTCGTGCCGTGGCGGCGGGCTCGTTGCTCGGCGTAAGCGGACGGTACGGGAAGCCGCTGCCAGGAGCGAGGCGGTGCATACTGCCGTCGCTGCGGGTGGCTCCGTGTGTCGGGTGGTCAGGGTAGTAGCGGTCGGGCGACTCGGAGCGCAGGGGGCGCCTCTCGCTGTTGTCAATGGACGGGATGGAGTAGGTGGACTTTTCGCCAACGTTGGGGTGGAGGAGGAGAAGAGAGTTGCGGGCGTCAAGGGGCGTGAGGGTGTCAAAGTCTCTGCGCTTTTCGAGCTCCTTTCTGCGCTGGCGGTGCGGGTTGGCCTTGCAGCAGGCGTTGATACCGTTCCAGATAATCAGAATGGCGAGGATGCCCGTGAGGGTGGACTGCACGACAATGAGGGCGACGCCTGCGACGGTCTGCGTCGTCTGCGCAATGGCAAACTCGTCGACAAAGATGAGGATGCAGCCGACGGAAAGCACGCGGACAACCTGGATGACAATGTTGATAATGTTGCCGGAGCGGCGCTCGTAAGGGCGGCTCCAGAGGAGGAGAATGAGCATGATGGCCTCGATGACGAGCTGCGCAATCGTCTGCTGCATGCCGTGGCCGTCGGCGGCGGCAATGGTGAAACCCTTGGCAAACATGTAGAAGATGACGGGGACAAAGAGCCACCAGTAGCTCTTGCGATAGGCATCGTAGAAGAGCGAGTACTTGATCCAAATCTCCTTCTTCTCGTAGAGGCCGCTGGTGTCACCCTCGGTGGCCTTCAGCTTGCGAACAGTACTCCAAATTTTCCAGCTGAAAAAGGCGAGAATGGCGGTAAAGATGGCGAGGGTGACTCCCGCGAGCGTCTTGGCTGCCCACGAGTCGCCGTGCGTAAACTGGAAGATGCAGTAGAGGACCCAGACGCCGTAAAGGAGGAGGATCAAACTGGTGATTGTACGGGCAATGGAACCCCAGTAATGCTTGCGGAAGCCCTGAAGAGACTTGGGAAAGGTACCCCAGATGGCCCAGGCTTCGAGAATGACTTTGACGAGAAGGATGCCGACGACGATGGCGCCAATGACAATGGCTACAACAAGCAGGGCCGTCATAAATAAATCGGACTTGGGTACGGTGAGCTGTTGGGCGTAAGCCTGAATGCCCTGGACGGTTTCCTGAAAGTTGGCGGGCTGCTTGTCATCTCCTTCGGTGGCGTCGTCGGTGCCATTGACGCTTGTTTCGACTTCACGCTTGACCATGGCGGCGAAGGCGGTGACCGAGCGCTGAAAGATGCCAGCGTCAGACTTGCCGGTTGAGCCATCGGGATAGACCATGGTGGCCTTTTTGACCCATTCGACATTGTCGTGCGTCAAGTTTCCACCCGTCTTTGCTCGGAAAGAGTCAATCGATGACTGAAGGCCCGTCCAAGGAATAACACCAGTCGAAAAGGCAAAGTTCTTGGCAAAGCTTCGGTAGACGGGAGGATAGTTGACGGAAAGCATGCCGTTCATGGCCATGCCCTGGAACCAGCCAAAGACTTCCGTGAAGCTCGGACTGATGGTGCCAGCGCCGCCTGTGCTCGCACCAGAAATGGCGGCACTAGCAGCTGATGCGCCCGAGACGATTAGAGCGGCGCCTGCAATACCGGCAGCTACATAGGAAACGGCTGGCACGTTTGCCGTCTTGCCGTTGGAAACCTGCGACGTGATGCAGGCAACGTTGTCGCCACCGTCGAGGCTCTTGAGTTTGAGAGTTGCCTGAGCCGCAATGTCTGGGATCTGGAACGCGATACCGGGGACCATGTCGGCAAACTCGGCGGGAATCTGTTGTGAGCCGCTTGCTGCGAAGTCACCGACTGGGAGCGGGCAAAGCTGCTCGACAAAGGTCGACTTGTCGCAGGGGTTGAACGAGTTGGAGTACACTTCGTTGCCGTAGGCGGTTACCTTGAGGACGGCGGTGACATTTTGTTCTTTTGAGCTGGAGCCGGCGAAGTCAAATACGACGGTCTTCTTGTCGTTGTCGTAGGTAATGTCAACCTTGTCCACCTTGACACTTGCGTCAGAGCCGCAGTCAGTAAAGCCAGATGTTTTCAAGAGATCGGCCGCAAAAGCGCCGGAGAAGAGCATGGCACCGGCCAAGATGGTCCTCCATGAGGGCGGTCTCGTCGTTGATGGAGCCATGGGTGTATTAGATAGGGGTGGTTGTATGAGAAAAGGCGGGAGCAAAAGTAAAGTCGACAATCGCTTTCGATGTAAAAGATTGGCCTCTTTTACAACTTAGCTTAATGTCGAGAGCTGTAATAGTCGAGAGTAGAGAAGTTCCGGCTTTGGGGTTATGGGTGTTTGATATGCAGCGCGGGCAAAGAATCTGACGAGAAACGGCCACCAGGGCACAATGTGTATAAAAGAAAACGACGAGATGTGTGAATCAAACCGCCAAAGAAAGAGAATAGGTGAAGAAAAGGACAAAGGAAAAGGAAGAAGAAAGAAAAAGAAGAGGAAGCGAGCAGCGACGGTTGCTACAGCTCCTTGTTTCCAGTGAATCCTCTCTTGACAGTCGGTTTTAACAAGTCGAGTCGTAATCGGTTCGATGGTGACAGGCATGGAAGAGAATGAAAGGAGAATTAAAAGAAAGGCGAATGCAGGAAACAAAACACAAGATTCCAGCAAGCCAAGACGGGAAAAAAAGGCTTGCCAGGCTGCGCGAGGTGGATGACGAAGAACAAAGGGTGGTTGTTTCTTTTTGCAGCGACTGGTCTCGAAGCCCAAAGCCTGACGCCTTGGGGGCGGCGCCGCTGAGCTTGTGTTCGCTGGTGGTTGGTGGGCCTATGCGAGGCAGGTCGAGGCGTGCGTGCGTTGCGTGTGGTGCTGCCACTGTGCGTGTGTGGGCGGGCGGCTGCACTCGTATCGCTTGGTGGAGGAGGTGGGTGTGGATGGAATGGATGTGAAACGCTGGGCTATGAGTAGGGCGAGATGCTAAAAATGGAGTCTCCAGGCGACGAAGAGGGTCTCCAGGCGGTTAGACGACAAAACGAAGGAAGAGAGAGAGAGAGAAGGGAGGGACAAGAAGTGAAATTCAGAAAATATGGCAAAGTACTATGTAAAAGGAAAAAGGGTACAGAAATGAAGAAATGCGTTTTGGCCAGGAAACAAACAGCAAGGCAACATGCGGCGAACACAGTGGATGCCACCGCAGAAAGGAGCCGGGCATCGAGGACTGGGGTCCTGGGACTGCAGTGGGAAGCAACAAGGACTGTGCCAGGGAACACTGTCAATGCAAGCAGAGGAGCCCAGAGTCTTGCTCATCCCAAGGCTGGGCCGTCCAGGATCACAGTGAAGCACAAGCCACGCATCCCAGGGATTTGCAGCGTCTCGATCTTTGCTGTGGATGTCGTTGTGGTCCCGTCCAGTCGACTGCTGGGATCTGTGGATGGGTACCGAGTAAGGAGTACATGAGAAGCTAGCTCCTGTGGGCGTCAGCTTCATGCCAATGCAGTTAGGGGAACGCGTACATCCCGTATTTTCCTGCCTCAAGAACAGAATACCCCTGGTGCCATTGTCTTCTTCTTTTCTCGCCCGGCACCTGGGCTCCGTACTCGTAGTCCCAACGCCTCCGTACACTTTGTGGCCCGCCTGGTCCCGCCACTTGGCAGAGCCGCCTCTGTGACGAACCAAGGAAGCATCCTCGCTCGAGACTTTTCTTCTTTACTGCAAACGGTGCACTCCTGCTCGCACGCTCGTCCACGGGCTGAGTTCCATGGCGCCCCTCTCAGCCTGTACGCCACGACACGGCAGTTGAAGTGAGAAGATCGCGTGGCCGTAGAGTATGCGTGTCCAGTAACAAAATGACCATGCTCATCATACATACGTCCCCGTTCGCACCCTCTTCCTCCGTTTGCACAGTCACATTATCCTCGGCGGCTGCTGGCCAGCTGGCCGCTGCTGGCACCAGCAAACGACGCCGTATCAACGGGCAGGTACGGCCTGACACCTGCGGCAATCGGTGGGGCACGTCCGGCCCGGGGGTGGTCCAGCACGAAGGATGTCCTGGCTGTGCGGAACCCCGAATTCTCGCAAGGCACCAGTTGCACCAAATGGCCTGCGCAGAGATACCCGGCTCAGGGGAAACAATCCCACAGTCCACCAGTCCACAAGTCCCCAAAAAAACAAAAGCTGCCCACCTCTGCCGCCAACAACTTTGGGCGCTTCAGCGTGCCCCATTGGCTACTTTGGACCCCTGGCTCCTTGCTCCTTGGGCCGCATACTTTGTTCTGAAACGACCGCAAAACTCTCCCGCTGCCGCCCTGGTGGGCCTTGCACATACCATAGTAAAAAAGGATCAAGGTCGGTCGCTTCACATATACGAGGCTTATATTATTAGTCCTCGATGGGCCAGGTTTATTTTTATTTTATTTTTTTTGCTTCCTTCTCCGCGGCTTATTTCTGCATCCTTCCCGTTTGAATGTTTGCAGACAATGAGCAATTTTCCATCAACCGCTGCTCTTCTGCCCACAAACCTTCATCAGGAAACGCAATGAAGCCACGGCGGAAGAAACCCTCCTACGTAGCAGGACAAGCACACGACACCGTCCCATCCTCAGGTGAGCAGCTCGTACGGAGTACAGAGCACCAATCCCGCCAATTGGGCGACAGGCCCTCGGCCGGGTGTCCAAAGGGCCCAACAGTGTGAGACTGTCGTTTCATGCACCGTCACATCACCTGTTCGCGGGCTGGCCTTTAAGGTGTGCGCAGCCACATGTTCCGGCAATCATCGTACGTTTAAACACATGCCCTGACGTAGTAAAAATGCATGCGTGCCGTTTATAGCATCATGATATCTCCCCTTCCGTGGCAGTGCTCTGTAGGGCTGCGTGCATTGCACCATGGCTGTGCACCTTGAACGGCATGCATTTACACAGCCCCAAGCCTTCTCTTTTTGAGCCGCATCAGCATCCTTAGTCATCGCCGCCATCAACTGCGCCTCCTCGGCCACACTGCTCCCCGACGCCCGACATCCGCATCGCGAAGAATATCATTGATGCCAATAGAGTTGTCCATTTTTCATTAGCCAATGTTTACATACTCGTAGCGACTTGTGCTCAGTGTAGTATTTACCCCATAGTACCAAGCCAAGCCCGCTCATTTGCTCTCATCTGGCGTCGGAAATTGAGAATTCGACAACGCTACGCTACCGACGCCCGCAAATGAAATGCCCCGTCCGTCTCATCTCACAAAACCCCAGATAGACAGACCCCTGTGATACCAACAAACCTTCTGGGTACCGTCGCACCGCAATCTCGCAACCCCGGTCTAGCTTCCATTGTGCCCAAATGACAGCAAGGGACTAATATGAGTCCCCTCTAGGGAACTAAACGGCAATACGAGTAACCCTCTACAAGATGCCGACTAGTAAGCAATAGCGACACCCAACGTTCAACCAAGTGCTTAAAACACTGTCAATTGCCAAGTATCAAGTATGCAGTAGTTCATTGTCCATGATCAAGTACTACCTATATCTAACACGTACTGTACGTGCAAATTATCCAAAGTATCTTTTGCCATCATGATAAAGCACTCGCAACCAATCTCCCAAAGGTATAACCCGCATAAATGAAACAAACAATATCGTCAAGTCGCCAAAGTCATAGCATTTCCAAGCTTTCGCCCTACTGTGCCATCGCCAAAATCGTTGAAACATCCTTCTAGCCCGTTTCTTGCACATCGCTAGGAGAATCCCCGCATTCGCTGCTCATCCCACAACCTGTCATCCTGGTTTACCGCATTCATATGAGGTGAATGCGAGTATGTGGACAAAGTTTCGTGTCCGCTAAAAGGGCTGCCATTTACACTGGTCGACGGGCCCAGCATCCCTGGGTCATAGACCATTTGGCCCGCACCAAGTCCCCCTCCAGGAACACCCTGCAACCCGAGCCCGTCGAGCTGTGGAAACGGTTCAAGCCCTCCTTCATTCATTGCCGTATAGGAAGACCTATTTTGCATATTTTGCATGTCTTGCATGTACGGCCCGCTTCCCGCCATGCCCTTGTTCTCGTTGTACGCCTGATTCATCGGTGAATGTTGCTGCACTGTTGGTGCCATTCCACCATATTGTTGATCGTAAAACTGCTGCTGCAATCCAGGCTGGCCACCATTCTGCATTGGATACATGTATTGGCCAAGGTTGTGGTAACTCATCTGGGCGTTCTGAGGGTGCAATTGCTGCTGTCCTTGCTGGCCGCTATACATTCCACCTGCAAGAGCCACGGGGTCATTGGGAAGCGGAAAGTTCTGACGTGGAGGCGGATCCTGCACCGGGCTTATAATCGTATCAGCCGCAAGCTCCTTGGCCTTCATGGCAACAAGACGGAGAACTGGCAACGATATCTGCTCCATGTGCTTGGCTAAGTGCACAGTCAGTTTCTTCCATGTAGGGAAGAGACGCCCGCAAAACTTGCAGGGCTCATCCTGTGGCCGTTTTGGAGTCTCGATGTGGCATTGTTCCACTTTCTGCCAGGTCGGCTCGACGCCACCGGCACGCTTCATCGCCGCCTTGGTCTTCACCTTGGGCTCTATAAATTTATGCTCGCGTACCAGGTGCTGCAGGAAATTGTCCTTGCGGTAGCACGTATGTCGGCAGTCGTCAACGTCGCACGTCCACCACTCCAGATGCCTGTGTCCTTCATTCTCGTGGCGCACCCAATCAGCCTTTCGTTTAAACATCTTAGGGTCCTTGCACCTGTCCCAAGTACAGGTAAAAGGTTGGACGTCTTCATGCACATGCTTTGTCCAGTCCGACGGCTTCTGAAACTTCTTGCGTTGGTAGCAGAGCTGGCACTCAAATTCGGCCGGCAAGTATTCCGTCGGTGGCGCGGGGATATCCTGCGGGAAGCTCTCGCTGGTTACATGCCCCTCTGTAGGTGTCGCGTCGCCATCGACATCGAATCGTGTAGAAAGCGGATCCATTCCTCTTGCATCGCCCCTTTGGTCCAAAACGTTGGCAGATCCGCCGAGAGCCAGACACAATGAGCCGCATGGACAGTTCGCACCCAAGCCAAGATGCTTCACTTTAGAGTTAAGCAGATGCTTGTACCGGATTACCTGCTGCTGGGCAATGCGGTCGACCAAGTAGCTGCTCTGCGTCGCCAGTCCCGGATTGAGCAGAAGCACGTGGCGCTGGAAGCCGGCAAAATCATGACTGACATCGTCGATAAGATTCGGGTTCTTCTTCATTTCAGCATCTTCAAGCATATCGTCGTCGTCGTCATCTTCGTCATCGTCGGCTTGCGGATCGCTTCCCTTGGATAATTGTGCTACTGGGGGGCCACCGGAGCTCTTCCATAACCCAGCCAGAGCGGACGGTGCGGCATCGGATGCAGCCATGCCGGCCGTGGACTTTGGCAGCTCAGACTTACTGCGCGGCCGTCTCAGCACATTCTTGACGCTCAGAGTTGAGAATGCGCCGCCTTTCGGTGAGATCAGCGAAGAGCCGCCGCTGATCGAGCCACTCCGTGCGTGGGTGGCGCCAATTGATGCCAGTGGTTGGGCTATAGAAGCAAGCGCCGTATTAATACTTGGCGTGCCCTGTTTACCCCAACTTGATGTTCGCGATGTAGGTGACAAATGTGGCGAGCTCTCGCGTCGATCTTCGGAGTGACGCGGTGTTTCGTCGTGCTGCTTTGGAACTTCCTCCTGGACGCTCTTTGACCGACTTCGTGATCGCTTCCTGAGTGACGATGAACTGTTGCGCATCATCCCGCGTATTTCATGCAACAAGCCACCCGCTTTGCTGTTCTTCTTTCCGTCTCCCCGACTTATCGACAGCTTTTTCAAGAAATTTCCACTTGTGACACCTTCAACGTCCGTCAATGGAGGAAAGCTACGTCGTCTAGTGCCCCAGGTTGCTGATCGAGACAAGATAGAACTGTTATCTTGCAACATTCTTTCAAATCTCTCAATCGCAGCTTGCGACGTTTCTGGCTGAAAACGGCCTGGAGTACCCGACACAATCGGGTGAGCCATCGGCGCATCTCCCCAATTGCGGTCAGAATAGATGATGTCGTAGTCTTCCTGGGTCATTGGGCCTCCATTACTGTCAAAGTATGTTTGGCCGTCAAGCAGCTTGTTCTCTGTTGTGTGTCCAAGTGGAATACCGTCATCACTGCCGTTGTCATGCGGTTGTTCGATGGCCCGAATATCATCTACGCTCTTCTCTCGCGGGACCGAGACGTCATCCAAGCTTTGCTGAATCCATTGCCCCACGGCTTCATTTCGGCGATCAAGCTTGTTCTTGGCGGCAAGCTCATTGATGCTTGGGGTTTCTTCGGCAGGCCTACTTCGCGGATCAATGCCACCTTGTCCGGTATACGGATTAGGCTGCCATTGTCCGATGGAATCGCGCCGAGCCGAGTTGGGCGACGCTGGACGGCTAGTTGAGATGAGGTCTCCGGCCGAGGCGAGGCCACCTCGAACAGTACTATTGTCATCAAAAGATCGTTCTATTGTATGAATTGGGGCGGCAGCATCGTCATGCCCGTAAATGGAAACGGTGACACGTGGGCTTTGTATCGGCATTGTCACCGGGAACGGGGCGAGGCCGTCCTCGCTGGATCGGCCACTATTCGTTCCGTTTGGGGTCAGCTGGGACGTTTGAGTGGAAATGGTAGGTCGATTAGAGGCCTTTTGCAGTTCGCTTGGCGATACAGATGTCGGTAAATTGGCGTTTGCAGGTGCGTCAGCACAGTCCGAGGTCCTGTCCGAGGGGGAGACGGTGTGCAAGGTACTCGAGTGGTCTGGCGTTAGGGGATATAGAGAGCTGCCCAGACCGTTGTGTTGCGCCTGCTCCAGGGCGCTCTCATCTGGTGGGAAGACAGAGGCGTCCCAGGCGACGTCCGAGTCGAGGAACGCAGGCGCTCCACTGCTGAGGTTATTGAAGTTGGCGCCGAAGAAGGGATCCTCGTCCGGTTCGAGGTCGCTAAAGTCGCTGGCTTGGTAGCCGGGTGTGTCGCTGGAGCCCGACGGCGTTTCTAAGTGGACAATCGAGGGCGAAAGCGATTCGCTATTTATGCGCGACAGGGTAGGCGAGGTGAAGGGAGCAGCACCGTCGGCGTCAGAGGCCTGGCGGTTGCGAAACGGGGATGTGCCGTGTTGGTCCAGGTCGGCGTCACGTAGAGAGCCGCGGGGATCACTCTGAGGTAGAGGGTAGGCAGAAGCCATGATGTGAGGAGGCGCCGATGCTGGGCAAGCTTGGGTATATAGCATATATGGCGAAGGAAAGAGTGTTGGATTGGGGGCGTGCGAGGTAAAGCGACGCTGGGAGTGCGACGGGGAATGAGGTCAGAGTCGCTAGCTTAGACCGGGGCTCATGCCTCCCGTCTTACTATGTAGGACTTTGGAGCAGGTGGGCAAAGTGGCTGACGTATGAGCTAGCCCACGCTAGGTCGAGAAAGCCCGCCCTGGGAAGAAGAATGCAGGGCAGAAGCTCGTCCGGAAAACAGTGCAGCGGAGATGCAGACGGGGACGCAGGAGCAAAATCGAGACTGCGCCAGCGAGGCGAAAAGGAACGGGGTTGGGCTGACCTGGGCGGAGAAGGAAGGGCTGATGGAGATCAAGAGGCAGCTGGGCTGGTGGGTGGAGGTTGAGCGGGTGGTGGGTGGAGGGGCGCTTAAACGGTCACCCCTGCCAAAAGCTTGGTACTCGTAGGTAGGTAGCAGACCGACAGGAACTACCTAGGGAGATGTGCTCGTAATGCTCGTATGCGTGCGCTTCGGTGTAGATTGGGAAGCAGGACTCTTGTTCAAACGACGCGCTGTTGGGGACAAGGGGACGCTTGTGTCCCGATGCTCGATGCTCGATGCCTCTGGCAGTGTGGGAAGAAGAATATGAGGCAGACAGCAAAAGAGCAGACGATAAGCAGTAGGTCGACGACAAACGGCAGAACGGATGACCAAGAGTTTCTACTCTGTGCTGTCCCGGTGGGGATTGGGGGGAGATAGCGACGCCTTATTCGGCACAAAGTGCTGTAAGCTGAAAATAAGACTCGCGGGCAGGCACCACCCACTGCACCACAGACCTGTACGACGACTGCCTAATTGGGAGGCAGCCCGCCGCCAGCTGAAATCAACTGCCACGAAATGTTTTGCCAGCTGGTAAAGTACGGATAGACAGGCTACAAACGCCAGCCCGGGCAAACAGGCTGCCATCTTAGCATCGCCATTTACAGTCCCTTTTTCGAAGCTTTCCAAGACTCCTCGAGGGTCCGCTCCCCCATAATACGCCCGGTTAAGCTCTACGAGTGCTACGACGTAGTGTGTTGAAGATGCGGAGCACCGCGAAATGGAGAATGGCCCCTAAAAAACCGCGGTGCGCGCGAACCACTTCGGGTCATAAGGCTACTAGGGGACGCCGACGTCCCCTCCCACCATGCCCGGCATCACTCGCTCACCTACTGAGTACTGACGCACTGGATTCGGTAACAGCACTCTTGCGTCTCACCATACCACCACTCCAACACGGCATCTTCACTGCACGGAGTACAGTAGCATTTGTTACCCGCGGCTTGCACCCATCATCTATCGTATCCACCCCGCCTCCACCGTCGCTGTTTGGCGCAGCTGGTCAGCGCGGGGGCCGACTCTGTCCTGCCAGTAGCAGGTGGTGAGGCTGCGCCGCGGCGCTAATACCCGTAAGGCGACTTTGCGTTACTAGCGCTACACCAAAGACGTGGGGCAGACTACCAAAATGCGCCTTATACTCCATCAGTAAGCCTCACCAAGGCACTTTAGCCCGGTGGGATGGATGGGCGGGAATGCCTCGGACGTCACAGCCGATGGCCAAGCGCGTCTCCCGCGACCTAGTCTTTACCATCGTTCTGTCATGGTGCCATGCGGCAAGACAGTATGTCTCCAAATTGGAAACGCCTCAATGCGCTGTCTGGGGTCTCGAGGCATTTTTCTGGACGCCAACGCCATCCCGTCAGATAGATGGTTTCCGCGGACGAATTCCACTGCTCATCGGTACCTGAGCTGCTGATGAAAGCCGCGCCCTAGGTTCCCGGCTATATTTGCCGATTCTGCTCACAGAGGATAGTATCGACAGATGCCTTTTGTCAAAATGGACTAGCGTTCATTCAGGTAACGAAAGTACTGGCCAAATGGATTGCCAAATACTGCCGACACCAGCGTAAGCCATACGTCATGCTGTTTTCTAGGCTGCCAACATTGCTCTATGGACATTCAAGCCGTAATACTCACCAGATACTTCCTTCGTTTTCCATGCAGCTTCTAAAACATGCCACGACTCCAAAACGGCACATTTTCCGTCGTTTCATTGTGCGGCTGACGATGCAATACCCACTCCACGCCTCCCCAGGCATGCAACCCGGGCCTGGCGCATTGTCCATAAACGCGGCACATCAAAGTAACGAAATAAGCATTCTCCTGCCGGCCGTCTGCCGGCCCCGATTATTGGTTGTAATTCGATGCCCTACCGCTTGGCCCCGGCACTCGCGGAACGTCGCAGGCTGACTTCCATGCAGCTGCGGGTGGACGAGGCAGAATACGAGCGCCACCACCATTCAATATGCTCCTTTACATGGCATGATATCATTCCTTTTCATTTTCAATTATGCGTTTTTACCATGAGACGATGAAACTCCTACAAGTCGCCGGCTAATGGCACCCCCAATTGCATCAAAGCTTAATGAGGTTATGGCGCATGTACCCGCATGGCATGACCGCACGTAGCTTGAATTGCTCAAGATAGATTGCCCGAAATAGCAACCAGCAGTGATGTAACGCGGTCACCGTTTCTACGACAAAAGATTAGACATCTAAAAGCAAAGTAAACCATCATTCCAACAGAGATGTTTTAATAAGCAGCCAGACGAATAGATCAATGGTTTCGCACGTGATCTTCACCTTTGGTGCAGGGTAGCTGGGTTGTGACCCTGTGGTACGATGGCGGCACGTTCCCGTCGTATCACCTCATCCCTTTGGAGCTTCTATCAACTACGTCTCCCCAATCCGAGGGAGGCACATCAAGCGACTACCTCAACTGTGTAGAGGAGCCAACTATGCGACGACGAGAACTACCTAGATGCTTCTCAGACAGTCTCTGCCCTGCCGGCGCACGTAACCATGTGGGAGGTAAGCATCCCTTGTCTAAACATGCCCCAAGCACCCCAAGCTCACTGTCGGTTAAAGCCACATCCAGAAGAACACCTCCACCTGCGCCTTCACAGAGCGCGCTCCGTAGTCCTCACCAATGCAGAGTAAGTCCCAATAGCCAACGATACAGAACCGTTCATCAATCAATTCATCAAACATGCTGATGCGCCGCTTCCCAAAATCACAGGCTCGTCGAGATCCGCGCCGCGCAGCGCACCTTTGAGGGCGCGTACATGCGCACCGCCCTCGGCCAGTTTTCGTTTTCGCTCGTGATTCTCAAAATCTTCACTGAAGAGTTTTACCCCATCGGCGCCCTGTTTGCCGTGTATGGCACCGCCATCCTGCTGGTGGCTGTGTATCGCCGGTACGAGGGCCAGCGGCAGTTTTTCATCCAGGAGTCGTCGGACGGCGTGCTGTGGCGCAAGTTTCGGACTTCGGGATCGACGGTGACGCTTATGACAGGGTTGAGCTTGTCGGCGTATGCTACTTTGCTTGTGCTTACTTGGCGTTTGGTTAATTGATTGTGCTCGATGCCCGCACGGTGATGGGAGTTGGTATTGTTTTCGCATTAGCAGCGTGGCGTCGTATTTCGAAAGACGTCAAGGTCGAAAATAGTCAATTTATTCTATATATATGGATGCTGTAGCCGTCTATATTGCATTGCGTCTCAAGTATATCACACAGAATTCGTTCTGTTCACGGACGTCGCCGTAGCCGTCAACACCGCATCTGGCACATCCTCTTCCGGATCCCATCCCTCTCTCTCATCCTTGGGCACCCTTACAAAGGCAAAATCAAGGGCCAAGCCTACCGCCGCAATAGCTGCACCAAAGTACAAAGCAGCACGATACCCCGACACGGTACCAGCCACATTCTCCAGCACGTCGTTCATATGGTTGCCCCCTGCGCTGCTACCTACTCTCTTTGCAATCTCCGTCTCAATTGTGCCGGCAAATCCCAGACCCAAGCTATTACCGTACAGGTTGAGCGTGCCGACCAGGCTGCTCGCGACGCCCTGATGCTTATAGCTGACGCTGTTGCTAGCAATAACCTGGGCGGCGAGGTACACAAAGTCCGGACAGAAGCTGCTGAGAAGAATAGCAGGGAATGTCTGCGGCCAATAGCTCTGATCGACAGGCATGGTGGCGAGAAGCAGGCATGCGATCAAGACGACGGCAACACCAAGGGCCATGATCCACTGCGCTGCAATGCGCGGCAAGAGATAGGCTGCGAGGCCGACAGCTATGACGGAGCCGGCGGCGAAGGGGAGGAGGTTGATGCCGGTCTGCAGGACCGAGACGTGGCGGAGTGTCTGCTGCCAGGAGATGGCGTACCAAAGCAGGATGCCAAAGGCCATGTAGCTGAGGAGCACGACAAAGATGAGGGCGGCAAAAGTCGGCGTGCGGAAGACAGAGAGCGGCATGATGGGGTCGCGGGCGTAGTACTGCTCCCATCCGAGGAAGATGAGGAATAGAGTGACAGAAACTACGAGGATGGCAATGTTGTATGGCTTGGACCAGCCGACTGAAGGTGCTTGGCTAGAAATTGGGTCAGTATTGGAAAGTGATAGATGAGGCAGTAAGACCTACTTCCACGCAATATTGTACAGCAGTAAACTGCTAAGGCCCAGGAACGCTCCGATGTAGTCTATCCTGCCACCCTTGTCAATGGGATGCTCCTTTGGAAGAACAGCCCAAAGCAAAGCAGCACAAATTCCAGAAGCGGCCGCACTTAGGCGATACAAAATTAGTACCGATATGTCTCTGCCCAACCAACCGTACGAATGCAGCAACGAAGACTCACATGGCCCCAAACAACGCCGTCCAATGCCATATATTGCCCGAGTCAGCAATCGGCCCAACCATGACCGCCCCCATCACGCCGCCCAGCGGCGGCGCAGCAGCAAAGAAGCCAAGCGTAATGTTCCGCGCCCTGCCCGGCGGCACCATGAGCGTCAGCACTGTAACGGCATTGGGCATGAAGACGCCGCCGCCGACGCCGGTGAGGGCGCGGGTGGCAATGAAGGAGTCGTAGGAGCGGCAAAAGGCGCTTGCGAGAGAGAAGACGGCAAATATGAGTAGGCCGAGCTCGGCGAGCTTCTGGTGGCCGTATATGGCGCCAAGGCGGCCGGTAATGAGCATAAAGGCACCTTGCGTCAGGCTGGTATGGAGAGTACGGCAATTAGCACAGGTTGAAGAAGGACCAGGTTGCTGCGGAGTAGATATACCTAAAAGAAGCAGCCATCCAATTTGCTTTTCCTGCACCAGCATCACGGCCGAGTGTTTTGCTTAGTGCCAGGCCGCCTGTCACGGTTACAATATTGGACATGAACTATCGCCGCAATACGTGGTAAGCTACACAGGGAAACATCACAGTCGCAGAAAGGACTTGGGTCAACTTACCTGGACCAGATTCGCAAAAATGAGCAAAGATACAATCAGTGATCTCTTGCCTTTATTCTCCGGCGGCGTGATAATGACTGGCTCAATGGCGGTAAACACACGCCCACCGCTCTCCGCCGACATTGCCGTCGAGACCCTAGCAGGCCGATCTGATCCAGAGGCAGTCACGGTCGCTGGTAGCGCTACAGCGGCGGGCAATGAGCCCTTGTCAGGCGCGATGGCCATGCCCGCCGGTGCATTGTGCTCGATCTCGCGGGGATGATGCTCCACGAGCTCCACGGTTTCCGTATACGACATGGCAGGGTGCGTTGTCTATCAGGCTCAGAAGTGACAATAGGGTCTGGTACAAACAATTTAAATCATATAGAACTATAGGAGTGCAACAAACCCGTGTTTGCGGGAAATCTGACCAGGCATTGAATTAATTCACCCTGAGAGCATGACAGTCGGAGTTCAAAGCGGAGCTGCCCAAAACAGACACAGGGCAGGCCGATCATAAGGCCTAGAGCCTGACGTTAACTACCACACCCCGCAGCTGTAGACTGACAAAACAAACCCTAAGCCCCTCCAAAAAGCCAGTTCGTCATCAACTCTTGCATTAAACCCCTAGACTCTATAACAAATCAGACCAGACACTTATTACTGACAGTGCTGCTGCCGCTCGATGGGCCAAGCATCAGTTCGAAACCCGATCATCCCCACCCTCCGGCCCGTAGTGGGGCGGGGCGCAACGTTTGTTCGGGTGTTTCATGCCGACGACGCCGCCGATTCCCTTGGACGGACGCGAGCAAAAGGGACAGCATAAGCCATTTCTAGCGGTGATGGCTTGCGATAAAATCAATGTATAGGCTGCACTGTATGAAGAAACGTATACAAGCCTCCTAAGCACGCGATATGGCACGTCGAACCATCATGAATGCAGCAAACGAGTAATGCGAAGCACGCTAGCTTAGCCTAAAAGCATGAATTCAATGATCCAGCTAGGTACGAGAAAGAGACATGGTCAACATTGACCCTTGCATCTATGTAATCCAACACATGTAAAAACAAAGCCCTTGAAAGCCTAAGAAAAAGCAACCCCGCCAATACCGCCTAGTCGTGGCCCGACAAGAGCACAACCAAGTGCGGTTTGGCACATACCAAACGCCGCATGTTACTCGTCTCGTGAGAATTAGATGCCTGGGCACACAAGTCTCAAAGGTATCTGCGCTAGAAAAAAAACAATACCTGCCAAACCATGGTACATACCCTTCCGTCTGTAGAAAGCAACTGAACAGAAAACGGCCAAAAAGAATCGCTGAAATAGTTTATTGCCGAAAAACTCCATTGCATTGGCATTTAACATGCTATATCTTCGTGTGGCCCTGAAGTTAGATGCCATGAATCGTTGAAAGCCGGAATGTCGAATATAACCAAGCTACATAGCTTGTCCGCCGCCCGAGTCTGGAAATACCCAGTTGTCAAAATTGGGTTGCTGCTGTCGATAAACATTCTGTTGTCGATGTTGCAGTACCATCTGCTGTGGCGCCGTTTGCCCTGTTTGCCATGGAATTCCGCTCATGGACGAGGGATCTGCTTGTAGCGGTGCTGATTCTGCCTGGGGCCGCATGGGCTGTGCGGCAAAGAGGTTCGACATGTCGTTCATGTCTTGGTATGGCTGGCTACCGGCCATGTGTAACATTGGTTGCTGTTGCGGGTGCGCCATCGACTCTCCACTGAATGACATTGACCGCGTAGTAGGGGGAACGCTTTGCCAGGCCCAGTCCGGCTGTGGTGCAGTCCCCATATTCGCCTGCGGCCATTGCTGTGGCATGCCAACTCCTGGACCGTGAGTATAGGCTGCATATTCGCTGCTGCCCGACGGTTCAGACGAAAATGACCCCCATCCCATTCCCAGACCTGCAGAGTTTGTCATCATCGCTGGGCTCGGTTCCGCAGAGGACCATGGGAGATCAGCTTGAGTGGGGATGTAGAATGGGTTATCGGTAGAAAACGCCGTACTCGTCGCTATATAGTTATCGTTAGTACGGTAAACCGCTTAACTCGCTGAGCATGTCATTGCCACTAACCTCTCCCTGCAAGATTGGACTGCGCGTTTGATGAAGATGGAACTGTTGGCCCAGCCGTGCTTACGGGCTGTTGCTGAGACCGCGTGGCAAAGGCGGCTGTCGAAGGCATCTCGGCCATGTGTCCTGGAGCAAGGGCGGGTGACGGTGATTGTGATGTTAAGCCAGAGTTGGATGTCGCCTGTGACGGTGCCTTGCTTTTAGAGTCTGGAGTAGGTTGTTGATCGACAGGGTAAAAGCTGCAGTCCTTTTTTAGTCGGATGCAGTTAACACATCGATTCTGAACGTCTGTCGATACTATGCATCGTATTTTGCGCCGGCGACAATGGGCTGCGAAGAACGCAAACCGTGAGTAAGTAGTCTTTCAATAGAGATTCCAGGCAACATGTCTACTTACTGCATGCTATTGAAGTCCTGTGGTACCCCAGTTTGTTGCGCTTCTTCTCGTTGCTGGAGGCAGCGCCTTGCTGTGCCGTGTCTTGCGCCATAGAGCGCACCGCAGGAGTGGAAAATGATCGTTTTAGTACCATACTAGGATCTCGCGTATCTTTGAGAGCCATCACGGGCCTTAAAGAGCCATCAGATCCAACTGATGGGGCGTTTTGTAGTTGCTTGTTTGGCTGGTTCGCAAAATTGTGCGAGTTTGCATTCATTGCACAAACGTCTCGCTGCTGAACCACGCAGGCAGCTGTCTAACGGCTGTTGGATGGAATGGCCCTCCACTTTTGGCCAGTCACCGTTCGTTAGGATGCTGCAGTTGTTTTTCGAGTATAGAAGGCGAATAGTAATTGTGCGTTCATGGGGCTACAAAACGTAGCTCAAATAGCGAGTGTCCTTGTGTCGTAGGAGAGAAGTTGCAGTTGAATCGAAATGAAAATATTTCCAGTTGTTCAAGTGTCACGGATTAACGTTTGTTGGTAGTCCAAACGAATTAGCCGCGTAGTTAACTGTGTAGAGTTTCAGTTAATATTCCTGGGCTGCGCCACCACTGCCAGGATATAAGGATGTATAGGTCGAGTTGCGAGCGCGCGCAAGCGATGCACTGTCAGATGAAAGATGTATCAAGAAAGGTCGCACCCTAGCGCAAGGTTGCTAACAATGCCAGTGTATGGTTTGTGATGAAAGAACTGCTGAGCGTCAAAGTGTAAATGAATCCGGGGCCGGGGCATGTTGATTTTAGAGTTTGGATGTCGCGAATGGGAGTGGGAACACTTTATTATGGAGGGGGGTGTCCCAGAGCTGCACTCGTACGCGGGCGGCCAGCCCCGAGGCGAACCAACACAATGCTAGGGCGGAGCAAGGAAAAGGAGCACGAGGGCAGCGTGCAATCGATTAAGTCGAAGCGAGGCTCTTGGTAAGATGGACCGGTCTCAAATCAAGTCATGGCGGTTGTGGCTGTTGAGTTCCTGTCCAGACCCGCCGAGTTCCCTGTCCTGCGCCGCGTTGTTAAGGATGCGGGAACCGGTAGACTTGGAAGAATGAGTGTGACTGCTGTTGCGAGGGGAGGAAAGAATTGGCATTCAATTACAGTGGTGGGAGCGAAGGATAGAAAGAAGAGCGAGACGATGGGGCTTCATGTGCCAATTAACTACTAGATACATACGTCTGTCCAGAGTGGTACCGAACTGCGCAGCGACTGTCGCTGCACGACTAGCTACATACGAGGCAAGAGCACACAACCCCCCCAGCAACAGCCCTGCTGGGTCTCTTTTTCGGCGGGCTTTACTCGTACACGATAGACCCAGCGTGAGCATGTGTCTCCAGCTTGTCGGCCTGAATCTACCCCCGTGTGGCGATAGATTCTTGGGAGGGAGTGGGATTGCTTTGGTATCGGCAGGGTAGACAACTGACAAGGTACATAACGCACCATAGCAACATGGAGGGCTGGCTACGAGCATAGTACAGCAGGTAGGGACTACCGCAGTACGCGTACTCTGTACTTTCAGGTATTACGTACGCGATGACTTGATACATTACTCCGGCTGGTACCAACGTAGGTATAGATAAACGGCGGATAAGGAGAGAAGAGTACCATGCTCCGTACCCAATACAACGTAGCTGCCACTTTGCCCTTAAGAGAATGGCCCAGTGGCCCACACTAATGAGCTTGGTTCAGATTTCACCCGCCCATGTCTCTTCTTTCCCTCTTCAGTGGATCCTGGAATGGGCCTAACGGGTTGAGACCTGTCAAGCGAAATTGTGGGTGGCATACTCTTAAGCCATCCCAAATCCAATCCAATCAACCAATGTTCCAGCCAGCTGGCCACGGTGGCGGTGGCAGCGCGCACGTTACGAGTAGTTGTACGGGTGTGCGTGTGCATGTGTGAGAGAGATTTTGTCGCGCATGGTGGTGCCATGGGGGCGCGGCCTCTCACGACCGCGTCGCGTTACTGGCTCGTTGCCTTGCAGGATCGTCTCGCAAGTATGCCAACACATGACTTGGTTAGGCTCTTCTTGCGGGGGACTTCATGAGAAAGTCAGGACGTTACGAGTACAAACTTTCTGGCGGCCTCTTGGCCTATTGGCACACGATTAATGTCAATATATGTGGCGAGCTACTCCGTACAACCTAAAAGTTTGGGCCAGGGACGCCCCAGTCCTCGTCCAAAAGCCACTCTTGCAAGCCACTCTTCAGCAGGGTTGGGCACTCACCCCTGCGATCTACAAGGACCCAAGCTGCTGGAGTTTGGTGGTACAGGCCCTTCCGAGTAATCGGGTTCCCCTCCTCCCCCCAGTCTTCTCGCGCCAGCAGGTTATGCCACAGTTCATCGCCTTGAGGGTGACACTTCATTCCATATTTGCCTCTGCAGTAGTGCGCAATACAGACACGCCGACATCCTTCGGGTACCTCCAGGCCTTTCTTACCTGTGCTTATTACCCCGGCTGTCGGGGTGCCCTGCCTAATGCACTCGTTCGGCAGCCTTTACGCTAAGAATAAACAGGCAAGCAAGGGTCTGGCGGTCACCATCGGTTAGATGTGCAAGTTATCTCCAGCTGGACTTTATCCTTTCTCTGCCAGAACGCGGCAAATCAATCGGGCATCCCTTGTGCAACCCACACAATATCTGAGCATGACTGGATCCTACACCACTTCGGTAACCGCTTCATCTGCCAAAAGGTAGCCTGCCGTTTACCTCGGTCTTGACCGAGTCGCGTTTATGGCGG
This sequence comes from Lecanicillium sp. MT-2017a, assembly GCA_003056585.1. Classification (NCBI taxonomy): domain Eukaryota; kingdom Fungi; phylum Ascomycota; class Sordariomycetes; order Hypocreales; family Cordycipitaceae; genus Lecanicillium; species Lecanicillium sp. MT-2017a. The sequence continues at coordinate 1,257 of PXYN01000204.1, read as the reverse complement.
GCTACCCGGCCTGCCTCGGGAGGCGGCAGTCACCTTGGGGCGGCTCCGAGATGTGCAATTCGGCCGGTGGATAGGGCCGAAACTGTTATGCTGCTTTTTCCTACCATACGGGTAGTACATTTATGTGTTAGGTCGCATCGTGTAAGCTGGGAGCCCTTTTGTGCCAAGGGGCGGGGCCTCTAATGCCCACATCAAAAGAACCTCAGCAGCGCGACGACACAAAGCTTCCGTACTTACGAAGAGACCAAGGAACTCTTAATGCAAATATTAACCGCATATTTTGCTCGCCGTAACTGGCAAGCCGACTATAGCTGAGTCTTGAACTGAGGCGCCGCACAGCATAGTTCTCTAGTAGCAGCTCGACGCAGCACAGCTGCGAATTTGCATTTCCGTGGCCCCTAGCAACTCGATCGCCCAGCCTCGCCGCCCCCATTCTACCATGGTGTGCTCCGTACTCCGTATTCCGTAGAGACACCCCATGCTGGTGGACCCTCTTGGGCGGAACACCAGGATGCGCTAGCAGCGCTTTAATCCCTCTACTGTACTCGGTACTTTGGCAATACGGGAGCCATGCCACTGGCTACTCGTACAGAGACTGTACGGACTACCGCAACCCCTAATGCTACAGCACGGCGAAAGAGCGTTGTGAACTGTCAATGGCGCCCAGCGAAGCTAAGGCATGCTGCAAATCTCGCTTGGGTTCTGGCCGCCGGGCTGCGGAGCTTTTGTCGATCGCGTACAACTCGGGTAACACCACAAGACCATCCAAACAACCTGCGTGCCACTTATCCATTAATCAGGCAAAGCGAAGAATGCATCCCATTGTACAGGATACAGAGGGGGAGCATATCTCAGTTCGCTGGATTGTTGCGCCAGCTCAGGTACACACATCGTTGCTGTAAGAACTCCCAGACAGGCAGCCAACTTTCCTCCGTGTCCGCCCCGACGGTATAACATGTCCATTTTGGAGCGCCGTAGCTTCTGGCTTGCAGGTGATCGCCGGATTTGTTGCTTTTTTTTTTTTTTTTTTTTTTTTTTTTTTTTAATTCGGAAAGAACTCTTACGTCGTATTCTTGTATACTTCTTGTACGCGGGCACCTTTTCTCCCGTTGTCGCGGACAGGCAGTGGTTAGGAGGTCTAATAATACAGCTCCTCCGCCCGAGTAACGCTGGCCATTTTTATATGGCTTTGGCTTTGCCGATGTCAGTGGCGCCTATGTTCGTCAATACCTGCAAACTTGAGGGGCTCTATGGCCT
>PXYN01000203.1:0-11797 GCA_003056585.1 Lecanicillium sp. MT-2017a | reverse complement strand
GAACGGCCGTCTATCGACCTATCAGCCCCGTTGACCCTGCAGAGCTACTAAAAGCGGACTTGCAATATCAATATCCCCATGGCCGATTGTATATGAATGGAAACCAGTATCATCCAATTGGGAATCTGTATGAAGATGAGCATTTTGTCGACGGCGGCACGGTCGCGAAGGCGCAACAGCACGTGTACGATTCTTATACCCAGCCCACGATCTACGAGGTTTGAACTGTCCCGAGAGCCATAATGATAGACCCCTATCTGACCTTGGCTAAGAATCAAGTGATACCCGCACCAGCGCCGTTGGATAGCTTCCAAATCACGGGGGTTGCCATGGCAGAAGCGCCTACCCTACAGAGCATACGATGCGGAGAAGTACTGTCCGACGACTTCCCGTTAATAGCGGCCGATGTCTGGCAAAGTCCTATTTTCTTCAACGGCCACCGCGGATCAGAGCCAGAATTTACATTAATGTGAGCAGTGACGCGTATGGATGCCAATACAACTTCTGGTTACCTGTCAACTTTGTCAGCAGTCGTACTGATATTCGAGCCGAAGTTGAAGGAAGGATGGGATTATTGTCTGAAACAGGCTCAGAATACGCGGTGATATTCTTCGGGGGACGCTCAGCCGAAGCAGCCACCCCAAACCTGCCTGCAATGTACGGGGAGGGGCGGCTACGGCGTGCGCAGTCCGAGCCCCCGCATTGCGAGGCGACAGGGCCATCCCGGACCCATCGCCATAACATCGACACACACCGCAACTCCGCCGCCCGTGAAGAAATTTAACCTGTTCAGGCCAACAATGAACTGTATACGGCTATAGTATAAGCGACCTGGCTTAAGATGGGTTCCAAGGATCAAGAAACAGCATTGCGCTGCTTCAAGCCCAATCCTGAAAAGCTCCTCGCGTTGGCCAAACTCGTGACCGGCTCGCCTTGCCACTTCCTTCGTGACACCGACGAACAGTATTTATCCGGAGGGGAGTATCTCGTTTATCCTTTGAGAACAGCCTCTGGGGTCTGTATCTGCGTTCGTGTGCCTAAGGACATAGCAAACCCGAATATAGGCCTTCACATTCAGCGCGAGGCCGGCATCCGAGAGCGTGTTGATGCTGCGAGTATCAATTCCGTTCAGAGGCTCCTCGGTTTCGATAATACGTCTGAAAATTTACTGCGAATGCCGTATCTGCTCCTTGGCTGGGCTAAAGGAATGATTTTGCAATGGTCTGATCAACAACCATCATCTGACTATGAACGGCGTCGCGTGCTTTATTCTGTTGCCAACGCGAGCCTTGACTTGCTCCGTGTCCATGAAAAAGGTGTGTTCAGTTATCATCAAAGCACCAGGCGTTTCTAATCGTGGAGCAGGAAAGGCTACCGCAAAGGATTGGATCACATCCAAAATCAACAGAAGAATCAGCCGCGCTGAAGCCGGTCAGCTCCCATATTCCACAGCAGCGGAAAGCAAGCATCAGTTGGGGCTTATGTCCAAGTATTGGGTACCGGAGCTGGACGACGCTCCTCATGTCCTTGTCCACGGCGATCTTTCGGGCAACAACATTATCGTCGACGAGCATTGCAATGTCCAGAGGTAAGCTGTCATTGAAGGCAGCGTTAAACTAGCTGACCAGTGTAGTATCATCGATTTTGGATGGGCGGAGCTTGTCCCCCTTCAATTTGCGGCAGTCTATCCGCGATTCCTTACTCACGAGCCAGAAGTGCGTGGAGGTACAGACTGGACATGGCGACACAGTAAGCAGCTGGATCTGGATCGAAAAACCTATCTGCAATATATCGACGACCGGGCCAGGAAGGAGGGGGGTATCACTCTTGATTACATGAAGCTGCTCTCACGTAATGATGAGATCAGTAGGTACTGGTGGTTCACTGCTGCGAGCCGAATTGACATCCACGAAGCTATGGTCTCGTGCAGTTGGTGCCCCCCGGTTAATCTACAAAATCTCCAATAGATATGACACCATGAAGAAGTAGAACGAAATAAAGAACATATCCGAGTAGGATGGCAATAAAAACGGGTTTATGAAAGATTTATGCTACCAAGTATCTAAGTTGCTATCAACACACAATGATAAGCGCAAATGCGAAACAACCAAGCATAACGCACTTCAGCTGGACCGTAAAGCGAAGGGCTTGTTGCTTGTCAGTAGATGCCGCTGCATTCTACTGAAAATGTATCAAAGATCAGCGTTGACCCGTTGTAGGCGACACCTCATGTAGTGTATCCGTGGGAATGGCGGTGTTCAACCACGTCGAAGCAGTTGCATTTACAGCCGCGCTTCATGTAGTCATCGGTGTAGAACCATGCTGCTTCTCGGGTACCAGCCGATGGTAGAGCTTCAGCCTACGGATATAAATTAGCTAGAGGTGGCAGAAGTTTCCAAGGAACTGTGGCTTACCTCCTGCGGTGTTAAGTTGATGTTGCTGCGCCCTGCGGTGAACTCAACGCGGCCAGGGTAGCCATCCCCGGGATAACGACATAAGCCGAGCACCTTATCAGCTTTGTACGTCACCAAAGTCTTCCAGAACTCTCCCAAAAATTCCTGCATATCGTGTTCTTCCCAGTCGGTATCACATTGTCCAAGAGAAAACTCGAGGGGAACCAATCGATCGAGGTTGAGCTTCCACATGTGGGGCTTCCCTAAAGAAAATGTAATCGGGTTGGAAGTACCTCTAACTTCAGTCATCCTTTCGTCTGCATTGAGAGTACAGTGCTTATGAAGCAATGCCAGTCCGAGCTTAGTCTCAACACCGTGCTTGCGGAAGAGGTCTTTCATGACACCGCCGGCGAGGTGGGCGCCTCGCAGAGCATCAAACTCACGCAGAGAATCTGCAAAGTCGGGGAGGGCGTTATAGTCTGCGACGGAATAGGTCATAGTCTGGACAGCCATGTTGTAAGGCGTGCTGGTACTGTTGTAAAAGGAGCGGGTACAGTGTGCGCTGTTGATAGAGAGACGGGACTAAGTATTGAGAAACAGTGGATGAGACCGAGTGAATGCTGGAGAATCTTAGTTCGATATTAACACTGGTAACTTTAAGATATTTATATTGAGCTCCCGGCATTTCAGCTGTAAACATGAGTATTCGTCTTGCCTTCTAAAGACGCTGGTAGCGAATCATACGGTTTGCAAGGTTTGATGCACCTGTCTATATCTGGGCTGTGCAAACGCGGCTACTTTGGTGGAGTGTCAAAGCATCTGACCAGAGCCGTTGTTCTGACGCGGTCTCCCCGCCGCCTTCCTTTCGCTTGGCACGGCGGCAACAGAATTGCGATTGATCCTACAGGTCTTCTTCGACCTGCAGTATTGGCCATCGGCCAGGGTTTGTGCAGAAACAGCGACATCTACAGTGGATGGTAGGCCACTTAACAGGGGCATTTGCAGAAACGGCGATGTCCGCAATCGAGGGTGGCCATTCGACAGGGGGGTTTGCAGAAACAGCGACATCAGGAATCAAGGGTGGCCGTCGACAGGGGGGTTTGCAGAAACAGCGACACCAGCGATCAAGGGCAGCCGTCGACAAGGGGGTTTGCAGAAACAGCGACACCAGCAATCAAGGCTGGCCATTCGACAGGGGGGTCTGCAGAAACCGCGACGTCCGCAATCGAGGTGGCCATCGACAGGGGGGTTCGCAAAAACAGCGACATCAGCAATCAAGTGTGGCCTCGACGGGCGGGTCTGCAGAACTACGAGACTGGCACAGCTCGACATTTTCGTACCCCGCACGAAGCGGCAATCGCGCCTCGACCCAGTTTTACAACGCCTGGACGAACAAATTGATCACAGATAGTCCGTACATGCCCTCCCGCACAGCTGAGAGTTCCATGAAGGCAGATATTAGGCGGTCACATTGTGCTTGGCTGGTGCATTTTTGACAGTGTGATGCATTGACCTAATCGTAATCGTAGCATAACAAGCCATCATTCTCCCTTCGGAGGTCCGAGAGATACCCTGAGCCCCAACTTTGCGTGTCTGCGATCGAACGTAATCAGCGGCGGCCTTCGGCGTGAGCAACAAATCCGAGAAGAGCTTGCTCAACCTGGTCTCCAGCACTGTATTTGTAAATGCTCCCAGATTCCGCTACCTAATCAACATTAGCATTTATATTGGAGGGTTCTACTCGGCTCTTACAGTCGCAAAGTGTTCTGGCATGGAGCTTAAATAACCAGTCATGTCCTTGTCATGATTGGTCCAACCCTGCATTGCTTTGGTAATTGTGCTTTCTTGATCACGCTTCTCTAGGCCAACGTCCTCCAAATTCTTTAGAAGCAGCGTATAGTTTGGTTTTTGGACCTTTTCACTTTAGTTGAGAAGACGTCATGAATAGATGGCTTGGCTCACCTTGCGTTCGAAATCGTGCAGTTGGTCTAGGTTATCGGGAAACCCGTGGACAACTATCCACCCTCCGACCTCTCTTGACACCCGCTCTATACTCTGCTCGAGCACTTCTGTCACTATGTCAACGGGTACAACAATATTCTTCGTCATGCAACGTTGAATTGTGCCGCTGTGAACGAAGCTTTCGTCCACAGAGTATTCTTGCAAAATATCGTCCAAGAACAGGCCAGTAGAAGGAACGGCCTTACAGAGACGGGTACCGTCTTCCTTACTGATCGTTAAGTCGCCTAATAGTATCAGCATTGAGCCAGCAAGTAACAAAGTGGACACGTACCTGTGACAAAAATAACACGCAAGCGCCGCCGCCGATTCTCAAAATGTTTGGACCTTTCAGCCTGCAATCCCTTCAGCCATTCAATTGCTTGCGGGGAATGTATTTTCGCTGATAGACTCTGAAACTCTTGCATATCCTTTTCTCCGTACGTACGTTGCTCATACTCATGCGCTTGAACCAAACACTCCAGCTTATCCATCTGCCTCACCCATTTCGCTTCCGGTGTTATGCCTTCCTCGTACTCGTTCCAAGTATCGAAAACCTTCGTCGCAATGGCCGGATTGGCGCCTTTGAGTAGATCGGCGATGTACTGAAAGCTGTTCAACTCCAATGCATGCTTTTCCTCTGGGAAAAGTTAGTATGGGTAGGGACGGAAAAGCCTGTAACCAACCTTTAGAGACGCCGGCATACGTCGGGATGTCGCCCACTACGGCTTCGCCCAGGTCATGAACAAGCCCCATTAAAATACATTTGTTTTGATCCAAATTTTTCTGAGCTCAAAATTAGCAATCGGGACGTCTTCAGCTTCCATGACTTACAGGCGCAAACAGTCCCAAGAGAGCGACTCTGTAGCTGTGGTCAGCCACGGACTCCGGCGCGGGATTAGTCCTGAGCCACCCAGTCCTACGGGTGTCTTTGAGCTTCCCTAAGACGTGCAAAAACGCTAACAGTGATTTGGTGCTATCCATATTCACCGCGCTACTAGTACGTGCCAAGGTTACGGTGCAGAAAGCGGGAGATGTGTCGTTAGGTGCTTGGAGCTGCTGGTGGTGTTTTATTTGAGTGCCTGGTGCGGGGGCCTGCCTATGGTATGGAGCCCGCAATGGAGGGGTGAAGGCTGGCAAGGTGTCAGCCAGGGAGTCAGCATGCGGTATCTGGGCGAAGATGGGGCTTGCCCGCGCACGCATCAGCTGAGCAAAACTTGAGGGGAAATGCGCCGCTCTCCACAAGGATGCAGACTAGAGCAGGACGTGCTTCCAATCTATATCCTCACGAACAAGAACGCATCTTTCAGAACCTAGTATTATACCAGCCAACAGCGGCAAGGATACTCTACACCAACCTATCATGAGCTACTTGCCTCAGCGCAAGGAGGCCACTGGCCGTACGAAGCGCACTTCCGACAGCAACGCGCTTGTAGAAGCTGCAGCCGTTGAACGCTCTCGCGCTTGCGGACAGCAAACCAGACACGCAAATGTTCAATTCATGGTTGAACCGACTCAATTTATGTCTTATGTCGGTCACCTGACGACAATTTCTCCACCAGAGTTTGGTCCAGGTAGCTTCTCACCATCACTGCCGGGTGTTGTTGATACATCCGGCAGGTGCGGAAGTGCTCTCCAGCGTGCCAGTTTCCCAGCCTATGAAAGTACCGTCAGGCCCGGCGAGCAACTACATGCCCTGGGATCAGTGCCGACGTCGAATTACCCTGCCACTACATACCATCAATCTGAATTGGCGGAAACTGCCCATTTTCCGACAAACCTGCCACTAGTCATGCCGCCAGAGCGTCAAACATTCCACAACTACGGTAAATACCCATTATGATCAACAAATTCAATAGCTCGTTGCAGAATAGTACTGTGTTGATGCATAGCACCTAGGTACGCCGCACTCAGCAGCACTCAGCGCTTCGCCGAGTGGCACTGCCAAAGCCTGCAGCTCGATCTCGAGATGCGGCAGATGCTTTTCATTGCATAAAAAGGTTCGTCTTCTCTTAATAATGTAAGAAGAGAACGCTCCTTCTAACAGGTTAGTGTGTGTATTTATCAAGCGATAGTAGCTGCACGAACTGCTCTAAACTGAAGTTACCCGCGTTCATTTGCCACCCCGAACGGATCACCAGTCGGCACACATTCAATAAATGTAGGTCACCCGCGAAGAGAAGTGTTGTAAAGCAACTAACTCCATCAAGGGTCTAACAAGAGCTACGAGCGTCTATTTACTGTTGTTTCCCATACTTACCTGGACTCGCAAACAGTCGTCCAGCTATGCCACTACGCCGGAGGTCCGAAACTAGATGTTGCGTGCTGCCGATTCATTCCAAACCTCCATCACCAAAATCATGTTCTGAAAAAAGATGCATCTGGATGGCATACTATTGAGACAACGCACTTCTGCTTATCGCAGGAGGTTGACGTTCGATTGTATGTATCCGAATGTGTCCCTTGGGTGTTGAAAGACGCGTGCGCTTCTCCAATTGCGGTTGCACCTATCTTGTGTATCATTCAAAGTTTTCTGGAAGTAAGTAGCTCGAGAAGCTTCGCAGCCCTCCAAGAACTGACAAGTCAAGATACCCATCATACAACACTGTACTGAGCTATATGCTACTCTGAGCCTCGTCTGCATCGGGTGGCAGTTTGCTGGAGAAAACACTCTGGGGATGGACAAAGTCCAAAATGCTGCCTCCGCATGGAACAATTTGACGCCCGTGCCGCGTATGATACAAAATCAGCTCGGTCACCAGCTAGAGCTGCACATGATCAGCTTAGAAAAAGTTATTTTGAAAGAGCTTCAACAGCTCTTTATGAAGCGTACGGATAAACGAATGTGGTTGGTGGCTACGCTGGCGACCTTTTTGCTCTTACACATTCGAGAGCTTGACGCTGGTAGGATTATCTACTGGCGTCGCTACAAGGACTCGGTTCGCCATTCAAGTTTACCCCGTCTAGTGTTTTGAGCTAACGACGGTAGTGCGGCTTTTGGATCCACCCATCTTCGCCGGCAACTCTTATAGCGGAAGCTGTTGCTGCCTGCAATTCGCTTGTGTGGAATTATGTTGGTCATATGGGACAAAAGCCGCTAAATATGGACTGGAACACCGAGACTTGTCACGAATTATTGCACAATGACAGACGATACATTGACGCAATGAAGCTTCTTCAGCTATACGTCTGTAAAATGCGTAAGCACCCCCATTAATCTATTCGGCTGTAGAAGCTGACGGCTACGCAGGCGAGCGCAGGTTGATTGGCAGGAAGGCCGCAGATATGTATGAAGACGGTCAGCCCAGCAGTGTTTCGTTAACCATCAGCTCGCTCGTGTTTTCGAGTCCGCTGGATGATTGTATCGTATCGAATTTCTACTGATTTGTTTGGAACGTACCTTCATCGCAGTTCTGCGATAACGGGCCTCCAACGCATCAACTATACTTTGCAGCACAGCGCGAGTGCCGTAATGTGCTTCGAGTGATCGGCATGCTACGAGAAAAAGACGAGACGAAACAGAAATACAAGGCCTTCAGCGACGAATGGTGCGGGCAACATCTATCTACACCGGCAAATCCAGGAGGTCCATGCCTCCAAATAAGGACTACATCGCGACTCAATACAAATTCATTGAGGATGCAGGAAATGCCGAAGACGTTGTAGAGGAGGCGTCGGAATTTTTCTGGCACGCAGGCTTCAGCTTCACACTATCTCCGTCGGAGAAAAACTGGAAGAGCGGGGTACCAGTTGATTATTCTGATATCGTGGATGTGAACGGCTTTGGATGGCTGCCAAAGCTCTACGGGCCGAGAACGGCGGCTCAAATATTGATCAAGTGACGCAGTCCGCACCGAATGTCACCACAGAGTGCGAGCCGGCCACGCGAGAACAGGAGCTGCTATGTGGCCACGTGCTGCCATGACGCCAAAGCCCACAGACACCGTCATCATTGCCACTGGATAGGCTGACGCGCGAGGTTCAGGCCTGTGCACGATGCAACGACGTTAACAGCACAGAAACCTGTGGACCCAAGCGGAATCTGACACTGGTGCCAAGAAGCTTGGTACACAGCAGCAACCGACGGCCGATCAGCCACAATGACGAGCACAGAGCTAGCTACCGCACACAAGACCGTGTACGGTACGCCGATGCCCACCCAGTCTTCTGCATCTGGGGCCAACTTGCCAATACCAGGCTTTGTACTCGACCATGACCTCCCGACCGGACGTTACATCAACCCTACATTCTACCGTCGTGTGTGCGTCGGCATTCTGGGAACCCTTGGCCTGGACAACAGCAGACACTGTGATGCACACCTGCTTGAGACGTCTATGGCAAACGGAATTGTCCGTTAGGCAAGGCAGAATCCTGACCACCAAGTCGGAGCCTAGTATCGTGCGCTGGCACGTGAGGATCCAAGGTCAATCTCTATGACAGCCATGATGACGCCGGCAGCTGATCCTAGGTCAAGAATCAAGTCACAAACGCACCATTATCGTTAGAAACCTTCCAAACCACCGCTACAGCATCAGCAGCAGCGCCTATCCTACAGCCCTTCTAGGTTGCCTCTCGAACCTCCGCACGGAGTACGCGACATAAATGCACGTCATCTCTATGCATCAGGTCACCATGCGGGATGAGGAAGGATTCCGTTGACAGCCTAGCGGTGGTCATTGTATATCAGGTAAGGCAGACTCTTGAGAGGAGTACACCGGAACCGCACAGCACGGGGATACATGAAAGTCGTTGATGCGAGCAACCTACACGTGATTTGGCCAACCACTCCGGTATAAGAGAGTCGACATCCCGCGCTCGTTGACTTCTGACTTTGTTCCTCCTTCAATCCAAAAGAGCGACTACACTGCCCAAAAGCCAATGATTGAAGTTCAGCCGGACAATCCTCTGTGGACGACGATCGTGAAGGAGATACGCGGAGCCCGGAACATTGTTGTCCTGGCCGGCGCAGGAATCAGCACAGATGCTGGCCTCCCGGTAAGCAGCTTTGTTCCGTTGACGAAGCACTCTATTGACTTTGGCAGGACTTTTATTCTCGAGATGGCGTCTATGCCAACGGCAGTCCATTCACCATGGCAGGGTTTGCGGACCTCAGCGGGAGAAGACGCTTCATGAGCGCCGCCTTGGGCATGTACCGCACAGCCAAGGAAAGCAAGCCAACGCGAACACACCAATTCATCCGCGGCCTTCAAGACAATGGCCAGCTGCGTCGCTTTTATTCCCAGAACATGGACGGCTTAGAGGAGACTGCCGGCTTCCGCACCGATCCGGAGCTTAATGTCGACGGCTTAGAGGACGTTATCAGCCTGCGAAGCGATCCAAAGTCCCCCGGCTTCGTTCCCTTGCATGGAACTATACGCTACTTGAGGTGTATGGTTTGCGGCTTGACCTCCACGTGGGAAGAGCGAAAGCAGTTTGAACAGCTTGTCAGCATGGGCGAAGACCTGTATTGCCTCAAATGCGAGACAGACGTCAAGCATAGAGTTGCAAGTGGCAAGCGCCGCAGAGCCGTTGGTCTGCTCCGACCGGCGATTGTATGCTCCGATGAGGCCCATCCAAGCGGCGAGGAGATTGCGCGATTCGTGGCACAAGATGAAGCTAAGGCCGACACCGTTCTCATAATGGGCACGAGTCTGACGTTTGACGGGCCAGAAAACATTGCCAGGCGATTTGCGCACGCGGTGCATGGGAAGTCTCGCAATGTCTTTTACATCAACGCAACGAAGCCGCGCCGGAGAATTTCTGGCTTTGTTGACTACTGGGTCAACTGGAAATGTGATGCGTGGGTCGACGATCTGCAGCAAAAGCTTCAGCACAGCCAACCCATTATCAGAGGACCCGGCAAGCCTGGCTTACGCAAGCACATTTCACCCTACAGGCGGAGAAAGAAGGACGAACCAGGCTTTAAAACTGCTGCCCGGCACCCTGGTGGCATAACTGCGACCCGCAGCAATTTCACAAACGTGGAGGCGCGGAAAAAGGTCTTGGTACAAGGTGACTGTCCAGAACTTCCAATCGTCTTGGAGTAGGATGCCCTCATCGAGCCGCAGGTGTAATGATGGCAAAGAGCAGCCAATGGATGTGATGGCGGGGAAGCCAAATTAGGGCCGAAAAAGGTCATGATAAAGTCAGCATTTACGCGGAAACTAGCAACTAGTGAAGCAAGGCCAGGTGCTAGAATCGGCGGACTCTTTGCCAGCCATGAAGCGGCAAATGGATGTCTCACACCAGTTTTTATAAATCGACGAAAATGATCGGTAAATGCGTGCGGAAATTGCAGCGCCATTGCTATAATTGAGCGGCTGGTACTGCAAGCCCAGCCTCGAAAGCAGATTCTGAGTCGTAGATTATCAAGATGTTAGCTCGTAGCTTCTCGTGCGGCGTCGCCATTGCGGCGCTGGTGGTGATGGTTCGAGCCTCACCCACACCAGCCGCCACGCCCACAAAGGAAGCACGCTGGCAGCCCCAGCCGGGTCAGAAGGTTTTCGACCTCGAAATTGTATACGGTGGAGGCATTCTAGAACAGTTTCATTCATTGAATCCCACAGTGTGGAATCTGTCGCTGATATTCCCCGAGTCGACATATACCGTGTCATACGTCGATCCACTCCCGACCGCTGCCTCGGCCGCTTCCATCTCATGGTCAACTAGCTCAGATACTTCTCCCCTAACAATGTTTCTCCAATTTCCTAGAACAAATACTGAAGATGTTGGGGAAGGCTCAAAAACTCCAAGTGGGATAGGCATGACTACAGCAACTACGTCAGACCGAGCTCCAGAGCCGACTACGTCAGACCCGGTTGCTTCAGAGCCGACTGCGTCAGAACCGGTTGCTTCAGAGCCGACTGCATCAGACCCGGTTGCTTCCAGCCCGACTGCGTCTGACCCGGTTGCTTCAGAGCCGACTGCGTCAGATCCGGGTGCTTCAGAGCCGACTGCATCAGATCCGGTTGCTTCCAGCCCGACTGCGTCTGACCCGGTTGCTTCCAGCCCGACTGATTCCAGCCCGACTGACTCCAGCCCGACTGACTCCAGCCCGACTGACTCCAGCCCGACAGGGTCAGAAGCCAGCCCGCTCAGCACAGCAGGCGTCTGTGACACATCACCTCCAGGGCCCAGAATTGGACAACTTGATGAAGTTTGTGAACACTGTTCACTTCTTGACTCGCCATCGAGTGACGGCCGTGAGTTCACACAATTTCGATGCTCCTGTTCTGATATGGAAATCGACGGCGACTTGAACGAACTTCTCTACAACAATGACGCCGGTGTCCTCAAAATTCAACAATGGTATTGCTCTCCGTCTTCTTCTTGTCACGGTGCTAACTATCTACAGCGGTGGCTTCGGGGGGAGCTGTGCATCCATTCGTATGGAAACGCCGTTCTCT